>PVKE010010386.1:0-42595 GCA_004027555.1 Craseonycteris thonglongyai | reverse complement strand
ACATGTCTTTATCATTTCTATTGGCACAAACTTCATGTCTAAAAAAATGGGGGGTGGGGAAGCCGGGATGCCTCAGTGGGTTAAGCGCTCACTTTGCAGCATCGGGGACCAGGGATCGAATCGCGGCCAGGCCCGTGCGGAACCATATGCTGAGCTGGGAGCTCCCCCAGTTCAGTTCTCTCTCTGTCTCTGTCTCTGTCTCTCTGTCAAAAATAAAAATAAATAAATAAAAATATATTTAAAAAATGGGGAAAGGATTTGTACATACATCATGTTGCATCAAACATTCAATTCAAAACCAGAAAAATCAAAGATAAGGTAGCCACATTGTGTCAGTACAAAAGAGATATGAAAACAACCTTGTCCCCATTCAGGAAACAATATGAAGAATTCAAGTTAAATATTCTATAGTGGCTGAAGAAAAATGGCTATTATTTTAGCTCCTGCTAATAAAGGATAGGAGTGATTTTAGCATTATATTTCATCCTGTGTGTTCTTCAGGGTTTCTTTCTGAGCTCTTGCCATGGGATATGCAATTCTTTCAATAGTAAAGGGAACTTTACTATTTTACTTTACTATTTACTTTACTATTATTTATTTTACTTTACTATTGAGAGCTCAATTTAGTTAGCATTTCAATATTCCTTCTGTAACTGGCTGAGCATAAATGAATTTGTTATTAGGTGTCTAGTATCAATATAACCATTGTTAGAGTAATGGTTATTAATCATAATTGCTTTTGGCTGCAAGTATTATATTTACTCTGCATGAGGAGCAGCAATCAGCTGTTAAAGAAAACTATGAGATCTTTAGGATAGTCTATTTGTGACCTACACTCCACCTACTGCCCCCCCTCCTCACCCCATCCTGAAATTAAAATCATCTTTAAGGATAACTTGCTACACCTTTAAGCCTTCCTTTGAAAGTATAAATTATTTTTTTGGTTTACTTATTATTTAGAGGTATGATTTAAAAGGGACAGTTACAGCTATAATGCCTGAGTGATATTAATTTCAAAGACTTAATTTATTCTTTTCAATTATAGTTGACATTATTATTTCATGTTAGTTTCAGGTATACAGCATAGTTGTTAGACATTTATATATTTTATGCATTGATCACCTTGATTAGTCTAATACCCACCTGACACTATACATAATTGTTGCAACATTATTGACTGTGTTCTCTGTGCTGTACTTTACGGTACATCCCTATGACATCATACATGCTTAACGGTGAGAAACTTGAAGCTTTCCTGCTAAGATCAAGAACAACATTAAGGGTGATCCCCACTCTCGCCATTTCTTTTCAACATCATATTGGATGTCCTGGCTAATGCAATAAGACAAAAAATAAATAAATAAAAAATAAAAGGTATATAGATTGCGAAGTAAGAAATACAGATGACTCAGAAACGTTTTTGGTACTTTATAGAGATTTGCAGCTTGCCATGAAATTACACTTTTATGGAATCTTGTGACCACTAGAGGTCATTATACTTTTATTTACCGGTAAAAATATTTTTCCTGCTATTGTCAGTTAAACCTACTTCAAAGAAAGTAGAAAAAGTCCATTTATTACCTCCTGCAAAAATATAGCTTAGAAAAAGTAAAAAAGGAACTCATGCTGGACATATTACAGGAACTATTATATGTTATAGTTTTATATTTGATTGTTTATTACTCCATTAGTTAGAAAATTGGTTTGTATTATTGAAGTTAACAATGAGATCTTAGTGCCCAAGTTAGAAATAGAAATTTCTTACTCCCAGCCACAGAATAATTTGCATTTCTTTTTTTTTTTATTATTGTTAAATATACTGGGGGCATTTCTTGAAATTATGTCTTAATGATTACATGTAGGTATAGAGTCATGAATATTTTCTCACTTTTTAAAATTTATTAATAAGAGTATAGATTTGGAATACTACCTACTCAAAGAGTAACCCATACAAGTTACTTAAATCCCCTGGACTTTCAATTTCCAAATATGTAAGATGTGAATAATAGCCCTAATAATATTATGGTGAATCTCAACATTTGAAATGAAAATTTTATTCAAATGACTAAATCTGCAAATGTTAAAGTGGGTTATCAGATAACTGCTGTTGTTTTTCACCTACTAGGGCACATTACAGGAAAGATTATAGGGACCTCTAAATTTCTCTCTCTTTTCTGATAGATTATTAGTTTATAATTACTTTTCTAAAGTAGCCATTTTGTCTAATAGTGGATGTATTTTAAATGGGTTGCCTTTAAGATTCTTTATTTTAGAAAATATCTAAATATTATTTTGTAGCTGTGTGGAAAATTGATGTATGTGGAATTCATTCCACTGTGATACTTGATATTATTATTTTTATTTAGTCACAGACTTACGTCTGACTAAAAATTGAGTACTGATTCTTGGCAGTTTCACATTTTTGCAAGGTTTTGCAGAATTAATGGGTTTAATGAATTTAGGCGTTGCTATAGTCTGCTTTTATTTATAATTTTGGTCGTGATGTGGATAATATCAGAGTTGAATTGATAGATACTAAGGTAACTATGAGATGGACCAAATAATTATGGTGTTAAGTTAATGCCTAAAATGTTTTCATCATGTATCAGCCACAAGTTACAAAACTTAATTATTATGTGTATAACCATGCAGTAAGCGCTTAATTGGCAATTTTAGCATTTGAAGTACAATTTTTTAACTTTTCTGTGCAGAAATGAGTGTGAGCATAACTAGAACACTGCTGGCTCAAACACAGGCAGTAAATGTATGTGTGTGTGTGTGATCTCTTTTTCACTGTAAATACTTGATTTTCACCACTCCCCCTCCCACCTTCTTGTTTTAAGTAGTGCTGATGTTCCCAGAGCTCAGATGAGGTCTGTCTGACCTGGGTCTGCCTGACCCTAATACTTACAATCCTGCCTTTTATGTTTACCAGATTGCTGCTTTTCAAAGCCTTTTGTCATTCTAACCTGCACTATATTTCCTGTATTCAAAATGTTTTCTAATAAATACATATTATATAGATTTTTTTTTCTCATTTTATGAATTTTATTGCTAAGAATCCCAACTGTCTGTCTTAAATGAAAGCCATCATGTTAAGTTTTGGGATCTGTTAAATTAAGCTTGAGTCTCTGCTTTGCACTGATTTTCTGACTTTGGGTAGGTCCCTTAATCTCTGAATTGTTTTTTTGTTCGGTGAGGACAGTCATTTTAATATGTAGTTGGTGACTAAATAATATCATTCCATAGCTAGCCTACTGATTCAGAAACAATGTTAAGATTTTTTTTTTTTTAAGGGAGGTGGCTGTGTTTGAAATTCTTTTTTTTTTTTACTATAGATAAGAGACAAGAGAGTGTCCAGAAGACATGCCATTCTTGAGGTGGTGGGTAGTCAGCTTCGAATCAAACCGGTAAATATGTTAGAACAATTTTTTAAAACCTTTTGTCTTTCACCTTTTTACAGCTCCTTATTAGAGGGGCTTATTTCTTAGGTTATGGAAATATGGAATTAATGTCAAAATATATCTTTTTTATTGCTAGAAGACAATTGGGAGATAAAGATCAAACTATTTAAACTACCTGTTTTTCCATAGGGCAGTGTTATATTTACATTAATAGAATTTTAATGAAAAATGACTACCAGTTTATGTATACATTATGATTTTGTTCGTCACTGGATATTACAAATAAGATCCTATAAAAAGCCCATGACTTAGTATTGGTTGGATTTTTGGGGTGATGACCAAAGTCATTTAAGTGTTATAGTAGTATTTTAATAAGTTTCTATACCTCTTTGTAGAGTTGAATATATTAAAGTTTAGACCTGGTTTAACTTTAGGACTTTAAAAGTAATTTTAATTTGAAATTTCCTGTTAAGGGCTAGAATTTTAATTGCTTGCTTTGTAGTTTAAGTGCTGATGTATTGTAGGTGCAGCATTTTCTGAGAATATACTATGTGATTATAACTTTTCATTTGCAGAATCTATTGTGTAGGAAATTGAAATATGTGTATGAGGGTCTATTCATTTTGGACTAGATGCTGTGGTGGTACAATTATCATTATGGAATGAAATTTATTAATTTATAACATTTAAAAACCTATGTGTATTTTAATCTTATGTGTAAAACTGCCTGTTGTATTAGAATTAGTTCTTTTATGTAGAGAGCACTTGTATTATCCTATGTTGAACAGTTTCCAAATTTGAGGAGTGTTCTTTAAATCTAGAATTGGGAAATTTTTGAATAAAGCTCAATTCATACCATCTCAAACTTGAGAAAAAGTATTTATTATGAATAAATACTTTTAAAAAAAGGTTTGTTATGTCATTCTGCATTGTCTCGGTGCCTTGGAAAGTGCTAATATCTGTAGTCAGTACTCCTGTGAGAGCCCCTTTATTTACTATGTTATTCATATCTGAATGCTCTTCAACTATCTTACTCTTCATAGTGAGGCTTAGTAGACCATAGCTCCTTGAGTATGAGAACACTGATTAATTTTTATATCTCTAGCGTCTAGCATAATGACTGGCACATAGAAGGTACTTAATTATTTTTGTTGAATACATGAGTAAATGCTGCAGTGAGAACTTTATGTGGCATTTCTATGGGTGGGGACACCATAGATTTTTATAAAATTATCTTATTGTCCAGTATCTAATTTCTAATACTTCTTCAGTGAACCATTATGGTCTAAAATAAAGAAGTTTGATTTTGTTAATGAAGCATTTAAGGTAAAGAATATAGGGATCCTTAAATTCCTATCGTGCTTTTTCTGATTGAGCATATAATTAGTTTATATTTACTTTTTTTTTTTCAAAATAGCAGTTATGACCAGTTTATATACCAGGTTCCCCAAGTGAAAGACCCATGACTTAATACTTAACTTTCTAAATTACTTAGATTTCTTGCTCTGTAAATCATATTAATGAAATGAGGAACTTACAATGAGTATACTTGATTTTTTATTTATTTTTATTTATCTGTCATTAATAGGGTGCCATTGGTTGGTAAAAAGTACATAGGTTCTAAGTATAACATTTAAATAGTCTATAATGATTAGATTTCTAGTTATTTTTTGACACCAAAGTAGAAAAGATCAGCTCCTGCAGTGAGTTTATAGACTTTTCTAGATTTATATTGTTAGTATTCAAATCCTACTATATTTGAAGATGTCACAGAAAAGTTATACGCTCTGGGTGGGAGCTTAAATGACACAGTCACTTTGGAAAATAGCTTGACATTATTTCCTAAAGATGAAGGCATGCATTCCCTACAAGCCAAACGCACCGTCCCCCCACACCAAGAGATCTGTACAAGAACATGAACAACAGAATTGTTTATATAATAGCAAAAAGCAACATAAATTTTCATCAACAGTGGAATTGAAAGACATCTTGTGATATATTGATGTATTCATTTAATGAAATATACTCTAACAGTGAAGATAAATTATAGTGAAATAATGAAAAAACATGGGTTAAAATCAGGAACATTCTACTGAATGATGCAAGCAAGCCTTAGAAGAATATATACAGCATGGCTCCACTTATATAAAATTAAAAATTCCATAAAATAAATAACAGATTCAGGGTCATAAACATAGGTGATAAAACCATAAAGAAAATCAAGTTGGTGATAAACACAAAAATAAGGATAGTAATTACCTCTGAGAGAACTGAGAAGAGAATGAATTACAGAAAGACTCAAGGGACCTCAAAGGTAATGGAAATATAATTACTTCTTAAATTGGGTGGAGGTCCATATATAGTATTTTACATGTATTATGTCTTTAAAAATTATTAGAGGACATTTACAACATGAAAAAGGTATGACTAGCACAATGTATTGCAGTTACTTCTGTAATGTCAAATTACCAAACATTTGGAGACATGGAAAAGTAAGTATACTTACTTTTTAGGAAATATGCAACCCTAGCACTAGACTTGGTTACTGTTTTAGAAAAATATTTACTTAGGTTTTGAATTTTATTTCAGTAATTATATTTACATTATGCTAATGAAAGGAAAGCTGCTTTTTGGAGGTAGTGATATATGTATAGGTCTTTCACTCTGTGTAATGCTTGGTTTCTTGTTTATATTAATATAGTTTCAATGAAATGCCTAGTTCCTTGAAATAGATTTATTTATTCATCTGCTTAATGTAGCTGCACCTGCAAGGTGCATTGTAGAGAAATTCTAAAACCGACTTTTAATTGTTAATAGAGGTTTTAAGATCTTGAAAAATAATGAGAATGAGATGAACAATTTATTTGATGTGCTAAAGCAAGTTATATTCATATATACGAGGGCTGTTCAGAAACTCAGGCTATCTGGAAAGTATTCGGCCATGTACTATGAAAAATAGAGGCATTTATGGCTGGATTTTTTTTCCAACCAGCCCTTGTACAACTGTAATCAAGTGTCAAAAGAGAAACTTTAGCTTAAAAACATAGTAAAATTATATAAATTATTATAGCAAATATTTTTTATGATGATCCCTTCTGTATGAGTATGCTTTGTATGATCCTGTTTTCCTTTAATTTAGAAAGCTATTTAAATAAAAAAGTAGCTTTGACTATGATATATAAATGTATAGGACAATTATTAATTTATATTTTTAAAATGGATGAGCTTGTCTTTATTTTTTTCTCTAATATTTCTTTTTTAAAAAGTCTAGTTTTCAGTAGTTCTTAGAAACAGTACTTGAGGAGCTAACATTAGCTAAGAGGAGATGTTGGCTTTTTTTTTTTGTATGTCATTTAAATTTAACTTTGGTCTAACATCAGCAGGGAGAGAAAGCATTGTGAATACAAAATGATAATATTCACTGTAAATGACTTTATCACCAGTGGTTAATTATGTCCTCAGGGTGAATTCATAGCTGTCAGTGCTTTTGTTTCATTTTCATTTAAGTTTTTCATTTTAAAAACTTACTCTTTTTGGTTCTTGGTGATTCAGGGAGTAGTTATGTAGCTACATATAAATTATATAAGATTTTTTTGGCTGTTCATTTGATATTGATTCTCAAAATATAGATCTCTGGGTGACTGTGATTTTCTATTGCACAATAAAATTTCTGAATTGATTGGTTTTCTTGCCATGAAAATTTGAGTTAGCTTTTAAAATAGCTATAAGCATATCTAGCATACTACACTAGCTTTTCCACAACTTTCATTTGGGAAAAAAAAAAGAGAGAGAGAGAGAGAGATAATACTTTCTAAATTAAAATAAGGAACACTGAAAATAAGAGGAACCTCTTTTTTGGGGTAGAAATCAATCTTTCTTTAATAGTTAATGATAATTCCAAGAGAAAGCTATAGATAAATGAGTTGTATTTTAGTTCTTCAGAGATGCTGCATCCATCCTTTGTACCACTTCTAAAATTATAGTATAATGTATTTAGATTCACACCCATAATCCCATGTATAAGTTAAAAAAAAATAGCACACCAGTGATATGCCTCTCATAGGCAGCTCATATCTTTTATTCACTGTGGGTTTGGGCTTGCCAGTATTTTGCCTGCCCTGTCTGCTTTTAGAATCAAAATTAAACAAGTTTCATTGAAGGAATTTGAGAGACTTCTATCTTTTTTGTCTTGGAAGAGTTTGAATATTCAGAAAAACCTTTAAATCTATTTGGGTCTAGTTTTGGGCAGGATTAGAAAGATTTTTAATTATTGATTGTATTTTAAAAATATAGGTCAAATTCAATCTCCTTTTCTTTTTATAATCAAATACTTTTTAAACAAGCCACTCACATAAACATATGTTAGTAGTTGCTGTGTAAATTTTGGTGCTTCCTGGTTGGCATATATATTAATAAGTCTCATGTCTTCTTATTGTATTGAAGACATACAATAAGAAGATACAATAATAACATTTATCATTATAAAATGTTTATCTTTATCTCTTACTATCTTTTTGATCCTGAAGTCTGTTTCATCAGATATAAGTATGGCTACACCTGCTTTTGTCTGGATGCCATTTGCTTGGAGTATTGTTTTCCACCCTATTTACTTTGGCTTTTTGTTTCAGGTGGAATAGTCTCCTTCAGTATTTCCTGAAATGCTGTCCTTGTTCTGGAATATTCTCTCAGCTTCTGTATGTCTGAAAAGGTCTTTATTCTACCTTCTTATTTAAAGCATAACTTTGCTAGATAAATTATTCTTGGCTGGTAATTTCTTTCAATATTTTAAATAGTTGATTCTACTCCCTCCTGGCTTGAAGAATTTCTGTTGAGAAGTCTGATGACAGTCTGATGGGCTTTCCTTTATAGGTTATTGCCTTCTTTTCCCTGGCTGCCTTGAGAATTCTTTCTTTGTCTTTGACATCTTCAGTATGATATGCCTTGGAGAAGATCTAGAATTTAGGTAGTTAGGAGTCCTGTTTTCTTTTTGGATTTGAGGTTCCAGTTCTTTCCTTAGGTTTGGAAAGTTCTCATTTACTATTTGAGTAAATTCTCTGTGCAATTCTATTCTTCTGCTCTTTCTAATGTGTCAGATAGTTCTTATGGAGTTCTTTCATTTCTTTTGACTCCTAAGTCTCTGTTTTCTTTCCAGATTTATATCTTTGATATCACTAATTCTTTCCTCCAGATGCTGGTTGGTGTGGATTCCTATGCTATTTCATTTTTCATTCCTTTTATTGCATTGTTTATCTCCAGAATTTCTGTTTTGTTCTTTTCTATAGTTTCAGTTTCTTTGTTAAAGTATTCCTTTTGTTCACAGATTTCTCTTCTGAGGTCATGTAGCTGCCTCTCTTTGCTCAGCCGACTTTCTTTGATATCTCTGAGTGTTTTCATAACTGCTGTCTTGAATTCTGTGTCATTTAGATCATATTTTGATATCTTTAAATTTCTTTTCTGGAGACTTTTATTTTCTTTCTGAGCAGATTTGTTAGGTTGATTGTACATATTTACTATTGGATTGCTTCTTTCTCTCGGCATTTATAAGAGTGGATACCATTGCCCATAGATACAAAGAGGTTTTTCTTACTGTTTTCCAGTGGACATTATTGTATCATTTTATTTTTTCTTGCATTATTCCTTTTTCTTATAGTGGGTAGTTTCCTGTAAGGTGGACTTCTCTTTGAGCAGGCTGCCTTGGTCTCAGTGAGCTGCTCCTGTTGGAGGATGTGATGGGCTGTTGAGCTTAAGAGTCACTGGATTTCCAGTGTTCCCCCTGCTGCCAGAAACTGAAGTGCCTGTGTGTCTCCATTGCTCTGTGCTCTTCTGGTTTCAGCCTGGAAGAATGGGAGTGGGATTTTGTTGGGAGAGACAGCTGTTGTGTTTGTTTTTCAGGATGATGGTAGCTGCTAGCCTGCTGCTGCTGTTTCACTTCTAACATTCTCTCCCTGTTCCTGGAATTAGCTGCACCATACCTGCTGTTCAGGAACTGTTTCTCAAGCTCTTAGGGCTGTAGCTAATATGCCCCATAACCCAGCCATCACTGCTACAGTTTCTTCTGGGGTTCACTGCTAATATCAGGAGGAGGTCGGGGAGCAGAGGTCTGGAGGGGTGGGGAAGGCAGCCAGGCTTCTGTCTTTGTTTTCAGCCTGGTGCTGAGGGCAGTGAGGACAGTGTGGGCTTATACTCTAATGTATTTGGTTTGCCCCAAAGTCTCTGCCCTGATCCCCCTTAGATGCTGTCTTCTATGCTGATTCCTTAGGCAGGACTGCTTGTGGGCAAAGTGCACCTGCAGACTTTTCTCTCCTTTCCCATACAGGAATGAGGTGAGGCTGTGACTTCCCATCACCCCTGTCGCTCCCCTTCCTCTCATAAACCAAAGAGAAGTTGGGCTGCAGTGTCTCAGTGCTCACCTGCTGCCTTCTCACTCCTCTCTCCTGCGGCTGCAGAGTTCTAAGCAGGGACCCAGGGCTCCTGGCTCAGCTCTCCCCCTTCCCCCTCTTCAGTTTGCCCCTCTTTGCCCACCTGCAGATACTTCGATGCAATGAGTGGATCTCTAAGCTGTGTTTTTGTGTTGGTGTTGGGAATCCTTTGTTGAATTATACTTTTCCTGTTTGTTGTACATTCCAGGGTTTTTTTTCTAGGAGCACCACTTACACTGCAATTTTCAAACTGAAACCCTCATTTTTTAATCATAGTATGAAATTATTAGGGGAAAATAAGTAGAAAAGAAGGTAGTCATTTCCAGGGGATTAGTGAATTTTGGGATATCAAAGTTGGAGGACTCAGTTTCCATAGTGAGAATTATTTTTCATGTTTCTCTTTCCAATGTCCAGTCTTCTTAAGCAAAACAGAAGTATCTTTTAACCAGTTAATTGATAACTTTGCCTTTTTCTTTGATTCCTAGAGAAATTGTAAGGTTACATTACATATGTTTTCCCTTTTATATGTATGGATAATAATTATGGTATTTATAAGTGCCAGATTTTTTTTTTACTTTTAAGTCTCATTTGTACCTAAATTATTTTTACCGGTATATTAAAATTTTGTGTCAGTTCATATTTAGTTGTACTTTTGTCATAATTTTGAGTTACAACATCACTGTATTCTTTCTTTATTTGTTAGATACACTCAAATCCATGTTATTATCAGTCTTCTGAGAACAACCAGCTGTTACCACTGAAGACAAATCTATGGCACTGGTTGAATCATGGAGATAGGTTTTCTTTATTAGTTGACAAATATATGTTCCATGTTGTCTCTGCATATTCTGAAATGGAATCAGAATGTACTTTAAGGTAAGACTGTCTGATGAAATGAGATAAAGTAATGGTATTTGTAATCTAATGTCTTAGCCATCCACAAATACTCCAGTAGAAACGATTCTAGTATTAAACTGTATTGACAATGTAAGAGTTACATTGTGTGCGTGTGTATATGTGTGTGCGTGTGTGTGTGTCTAGAAAACATTTGACTGGAAACTTATGCCTCAATAGTGTTGTTTCCATATGTGGTATCTTTTACCATTGCCTTCATAATATATTTCCCATTTAACAGTAACCAGGATAGTTAATTTGAAACTGACTACATTTTCTTAATCTATTTAAATAAATTTTTTTAATTTCATTGTTTGAGACTGAGAAAGAGAGTAAGAAAAGAGGGGAGGGCCCAGATAAATCTCCATAGTTGTATATCATTAGTTGTGACATGGGTTTTTTCCACACAGGTGGATGTGGGGTCTCATGGGGCAGGAACTGAACTGCTGGGGGACTCCGATCTGGGAGGCAAGAACCTTGGCTGCTGAGCCATCCTCGCGGTTACTAGTTGTACTGCAATTTAGCATATGGGGTTCCTGGGGCCAGGGTGGGGAATCAAACCCCAGACCTCAAGATTGTAAGTTAAGTGCTCAACCACTGAGCTAGTCCAGCGTCCCCTTAATCTATTTTTCATTTGAAAAATGTTATTAAGGTATTAACTCCTAGGTTAGACTACAAGTGTATATCTTCTCTTTCTTAAAAATGTAACAGAAAGTAGATGCCTGGATAGCTTAGCAATTGAATGCTTGCCTCATAATCGCAAGGTCCAAGGCTCAATTCTTGGCCCTGGCCTGTGCAAACCCGTATGCTACACCTTGGTGCAACTGGTAACTGCCAAGATGGCACAGTGGTGAAGTTTCTTGCCTCCCATGCGGGAGGATCCAGGTTTGGTTCCCACCCCATGTGGCTCCATATCCACCTGTGTGGAAAGAAATCATGTCATAACTAATGATGTACAACTATGGATACTGCTCAGGTCCCTCCCCTCTTCTCTTGTTCTCTCTCTAACCTTCTCTCTAACCTTTTTAATAAGTCTTAAAAAAAATAACAGGGGAAGCCGGAATGGCTCAGTGGGTTAAGCGCTCACTTTGCAGCCCTGGGGACTGAGGATCGAATTCTGGCCCCGGCCTGTGCGGACCCATATGCTGAACTGGGGAATGCCCCCAGTTCATTTCTCACTGGGGTGAGACCCTGGCCCAGTTCCTGCCCTGTACAGCCCCATGCCCACCTGTGGAATGAAACTATATGGAAAAACCTGTGATGTGCAACTACAGAGACTGTTCTGGGCCCCTCCCCCTTCTCTCTGTTTCTGTATCTCTCTCTCCGTGTGTCAAAAACAATAAAAAAAGAACAACAGAAAATATAGAATAGGGAAACTGAGGACATATGGTATTATAATAAACATCTGGTATAAAGTTAAAATTAATATACTAGTTCTGTTAACAGTCATTACCTGACTATTTGCCTTTGTTTCAGCTTTTAAAATATAGAACACATAAGCTGGACTTACAGAAGTAGATGGACAAAATTATACAGAGTTTATTCACTAATTACATGGCATTAAATTAAAAATAAATAAATAATAAAGTATCTAGAAAAATCTCCCAAGTATTTAGAAATTAAAAATACATTTCTAAATAACTCATAGGTCCAAACGAAATCACAAAGACAATTAGAAAACATTTTGAACAGAGGAATTTTGAAAACCTAACTTAAAAATTTGTGTGATGCAGCTAAAGTTTGTGAGATGCAGAAAATTTGTAATAAATGACTCTATTACAAGATAAGAAAACTATAAAACCAGTGATTTATGCTTCTACTTTAAGAAGGTAAACTGGAGCAAATCAATCCCAAAGGAGCTAGAAGAAAGGAAATAATAAGAAGAATGAGACTTGAAATCAATGAAATAGAAAATAGGCAAAATTACAACCAAAAGTTGGTTCTTAGAAAAGATTATTAAATTGTGAAAACCTTATCAAGGCCTACCAGGAAAAAAAAAAGCTAGAAAACACAAATTATCACTATCAGGACTGGAAGAGGAGATATCAGTATTAATCCCACAGACCTTAAAAGAATAATAAAGAAATATTTAAAACTTTATGCCAGTAAATTTGACTAAATGATTACATGCATTCCGTGAAAAACACAGTTTAACAAAACTGATGCAGGGAGAAACAGAAAATATTTTACCAAGTGGAATTTGTTGAAAAAATGCAATTTCGATTTGTCATGTAAAAATCAGTCAATGCAATTCACTATAACAGATTAAAGAACTATCAGTAGATGCATAAAAATAATTTTGACAAAATTCTACACCTGTTCATGATTTAAAAAATTAAGTGTCTTTGAGAAAACCAGGAAAGGAAGGAAACTTTCTCTGTAAAGAACCAGATTGTAATTATTTTAGGCCTGGCAGGCCTGTGTACAGATAACTTGTATCTTCTCTTCCAGTGCAAAAGGAACCATACACAACATATAAACAGATACACATGTCTGTGTTTCAGTAAAATTTTACTTATACAAACAAGTAGCCAATTGGATTTTGACTGTTGTAGTTTGCTGATATCTATTAGAGTAAAAAGATAAGCCACTTTACAAAATGGCCCCAAAATGCAGTGCTTAAACAAGATAGAATTTGTTTTTCTGTTACATAATAGTCCAGAGTTGTAGGTGTGCTCTCTTTCATAATATAATCTAAGCACTCCAGCTAATGGAGTAGCTCTGTCATCATCAATATGAGGTCTGACAATTAAGTTCATGAACTTGCTACTGTGCACCTATGTTGGCAACTGTACAAACAACTTGGTAAAGTTTCATAATCTTGGTATATCAGTGTTTCACAGCTGTGTTTGTGTTGACACATGGCGGTGCCTTGCTGTGTGGTGTTCATTATTGCATGTTTTCGTGTGCCGTTGTGAGAATGTCAGGACTTGAATTAGAGCAACAAACAAATGTTAAATTTCATGTTCAGCTTGTCAAGAATGGAAGTGAAATCAGGGACATGCTAGCCCAAGTTTATGGGGCTAATGCCATGAAGAAAATGGCAGTGTACTAATGGATTAAAGGTTTTTCTGAGGGAAGAGAAAGCATCACTTGAAGAGAGGTCAGGGAGGCTAGTAACAAGCAGAACTGATGGAAACATTGCAAAAATTCATTGAATTGTGCATCTAAATTATGGCTTACTGTGAGAAGCATAGCAGACCAAGTAAACATTGATAGAGAAATAGGAAAATCTTAACTGAAAATCTTGGCATGAGAAAGGCGTGTGCAAAAATGGTCCCAAAGGAGCCCACCACTGAAAGAAGCAAAGGAGAACTGAAGTTTGTCAATACCTTTTGGAGAGGCAAGATGATGTTTTGGGCCATGTTATCACTGGTGATGAAACATGGGTGGATTCATATGAGCCTGAAACAGAGCATCAAAGTGCACAATGGAAATCAGTTGATTCTTCATGACCAAAAAAGTTCTGTCAGTCCAAATCAAGAGTCCAAACGATGTTGTTAACTTTTTGTGATATAAGAGGGATTGTTCAGTATGCATTTGTGCTAACTGGACAAACAGGCAACCAAGTTGACTATTTGGAAGTCCTGAAAAGGCTGTGTGAAAAGCTTAGGTGAAAATGACCTGAACTTTTCACCACCAACTCATGGCTCTTGCATTATGACAATGCACCAGATCACACAGCATTGTCTGTGAGGAAATTTTTAGCCAATAGACATACAACTATTGGAACACCTTCCTTACTCACATGATCTGGCCCCCAGTGACTTTTTCTTTTACCTGAAGATAAAGGAAATATTGAAAGGAAGACATTTTAATGACATTCAGGACATCAAGTGTAATATGATGATGGCTCTGATGGCCATTTCAGAAAAAGAGTTCCAAAATTGCTTTGAAGGGTGGACTAGGCACTGGCATCAGTGCATAGCTTCCGAAGGGGAGAACTTTGAAGGTGACCATAGTGACATTCAGCAATGAGGTATGTAGCATTTTTTCTAGGATGAGTTTGTGAACTTAATTGTCAAACCTTGTAATAGCTTCCAAATTAGCTTTATCATAGGTGTTTCCAGTTTGTGGTAAGGCAGTGAAGAATAGAATCTTAAGACAAGTGACTTGCACATATCACTTCAATTTATAGCTCCCTGAAAAAAATTAGACACATAGCTACAGTGAGTTACAAGGGATTCTGGAAATTGTGGTCTCCAGCTGGATAGACATTGTTTCAGATGCTTTCTGATTGGTCCCATTCCAACTTTTCTGTCTGTTATGTCAGTAGCACCCACTGAGCCTCTGATGGTTAAATACTAACCACCTGGCTTGTACAATTCTAGAATTCTGTCATCTCCATTGATAATAAGGATCCCTATTTTTTGTCAGTCTCTCCTACCACCAACACTGATCTGTAGAGACAGTTACCATAGAGGTCCTCGACACTGCTTCACTAATATGTACCTTGTTGCTGATTGTTCTGGTCCCTTCTGGGGAATGTAAGTCAGCTAGTGGATTCTCTAGTCTTCTGCAGTAAATTCATTTTAGCATACCTACCTCTTTGAGGTAGCAATCAACTATCTGTTGTATTCCTCTCACTACACCCCTAGTCCTGGCAACCACTGATACGATTTCTGTCCTTGTAGCTTTTCCTCTTCAGAATGTCATATAAATGGAATCATATGGTATATAGCCTTTTGTGTCTGGCTTCTTTCACTTAGCAAAATGCCTTTGAAATGCATCCATGTTGTACATACCAGTAATTTATTCCTTTTTATTTCTGAATGGTATTTTCATCTACACTTTCAGATCTTCAAAAGAAAAAAACAACAACAAAACTTATTTGGATCATCTCTATGCAAGCATAAAATTAGTGATGCAACAACTTTGGATGATCTAAGCACATTTTGCAGCAAGTAGGAAGTAGTATAATTGGTTCTGCTAGTATGTTCTACATGTGACCATGGATGCTCCTGTGTCAGAACATTTAGCTTCCCATCAGACTATAAGTTTGGGGAGATCCCCAGTAGCAGCTATGTGTGAACTTGACATCAGGATTTTATTTAATTTTTCTTCAAGAGTCTTACTAGCTTAGTTGTTGTTCTTACAATTAGCATTTTATCTTTGGATGCTGGATGCAGACCTTAACTTTTATGGACTATCTGGACAAATACTGAATAAGTATATAACTCTTCAGTCCTGAGAGAGATAGCTGCTCCCCATTTCATGAATAGCTGTGGTTTTTAGGCCCATGATTTGGAAAGATTGATGTATTTTATGATGATAAGGTGGGCAGAAGATAGAGAATGTGTTATAATCTATATATTTTATTCTGTTATGCTATAATCTGCTTTTTTTTTTTTTTTTTCCTTTGCTAAATTTGAGGAAAGAAGCATAACTCATTAGTTAGATGTACTTGGGAGAATCACATTTATAATGACATGGTAGGCAACAGAAGTGTTTTAAATTTAAATGATTAATAAATGAATTTTTATTTTATTTTATAGAAATAGTCAAATGCTTGATGAAGAAGATAGATTGACTAAAACATCAGAATCTAACTTGGTTAATTTGCCTGATGAAACAACTGGTGCCGCACAGCTGAAAAGCACAGAAATAGAGATGACCAAGACTTCTACCACAAATAATGTGGTGAGAAATTTAAGATCTCATCCATTTGTAACATGCTCATGTTATTTTGAAGAGAGAAAACACAGCTGACATTAGACATATTATGGCAATTCTTGCTTTGACATGTTTTTTGCTGTTTTTAAATTAAGTTCTAGAGAATATCACAGTAGACCATACTCCCAACTAACAGATAATTTCTTTCTTTAAGAAATTTGACTAACTCAGTCCATAGTTGCAGATGTATTTTTTTCATGTTAGTTTTCTGCAAAGTAAATAATTTTACAATTTTATTAAGGATGCATGGTTGTTTTTAGTAATCAATAAAATAGGTGCCTTTTTAGTTTTTTCTAGATGAATGCACAGACTTCAGTAAGCAGCAGTCAAACCCTGCCCAGAGGAAAAGAATCCTTCCAGCATGGATGTTAACAAGAAATCTAAATGATCAAAACCTCTCAGCACCAACCATCAGTGGAAGTAAGTTTTCTTTTAAGAAAACATTAAGCAGAATTTGAAAGTTTTTCTGAACAAATGGAGATAGAGTAGTAATTCTGTAAGTATATAACATAGCCTAACATTTTTTTAGATATGGACAGGAAGTCTAATTTGAAACATAAGCTGTTATTTTATGTTGTTTATCAAACATCCTGCTGGTTGTTTTTTGATTTAACAGGTGCTACTTATCTATGTGATAGACTTATATTAACATAGATTTTCAAACAAACTTATCGGTTATGTCTATGATAAAAGGTAATGGCTTTATAAATTCATTAAATTAAATAAAAAACACCAGACACACAATGTTATGTGCTGGAGAATATAAAGAAGAGGTGACCCTTGTGCTAGTATGTATAGCTCACTATCATGGCAGATATCACAGTGATTTATGTAATCTGTGGGTATTCCCACTGATTCAAAATTATTAAAATTTTTTCTTTTTTCTTTTTGCCTTGTCTTATTTAGTCAACATTTTATTTGTAACTTTTCAGTCATCTCAGGTTCAGTTTTTGGTGACTGCTTGTTTTCTTTTGTATAGGCTACATTTTCCTATTTATTTCTTGTCTAGTGACTTTCTATTGGTTATTGGATGTCATAAATGATAAATTGTAGAGACTTTTGATTTTATGATCCTCTAAATAGATATTTTTGATTTAATAAGCAATTAATTTAGCCTAATAGGCAATTTCTTCTCATAGCCAGTGAATTTAGGCCCTAAACCCTCTTTACCCTGTGTGAACAGCATCTGTATTCTCTGATTAGTTCTTTCAGCTTCTAGCTGCTGATTTTCTCTGGGTTCTGGAACTTTCCCCCATGCGTATGTATTAATAGTTTAGCAGTCAGCTAAAGATTTGGGTTGATTTTACGTGTTAATTTTGGTTCTTGGTTCTAAGGCTTTCTTCCTTCCAGAAGTTTATCCCTAACTTTCTACCTGTTCCACAAACCTCAAACTCTGTCCTCTGACTATTTAAGCCAGTGAGACTGCAGCTTTCTGCCACCTGTGAATAGGGGGATGCCCTCAGGAAAAATGCCACAAATTCACCAACTTCACAGTTTGTAGTTAATTTTGCAAGTTTAGACTCTTCTCCAGTTCTGCCTTTTGGGTCATTCTCTAGTGATTTCAAGTACTGTTTTTTTGTTTTTTGGGTTTTTTTGTCTGCCCCCTCCCCTACCCAAAGTTTATAATGATTTTGTCTGGGATGAATAGTTCCTTCAAGCTACCCTTTCATTTTACCTTGAACATTATTAGTTTATGCATTAACAACACAAATGAATATATTTTAGTTGATATTACTATGATTACTGTTTTTTCTATTCAGCATAGTGGTTAAAGAAGTCTTTTAAAGTTTTTGCTTAAGTATGTTATGGATAGAATATTCCTCATTTAATACTGGTTTGGCTTATAGTAGGATCAGAGTGATCTCATGGGAAAAACAGGTTGTATATTATGTGTTGTGGTAGATGTGTTTCTTTTTTTAAATTTATTTTATTGTTTTTGACAGAGAGAGACAGAGAGACAGAGAAAAGGGGGAGGGCCCAGAGCAATCTCTGTAGTTGTACGTCATCAGTTTTTGACATAGTTTCTTTCCACACGGGGGCGGGGGTGGGGGTGGGGGTGTAGGGCAGGAACTGGGCCAGGGGCCTCCTGCATGGGAGGCACACCCCCCATGAGGTAGGGGCCGAACCGGGGGCCTCCCACATGGGAAGCTTGCCCTAGTAAGAACCGAACTGGGGCCACACCCCAGTTCAGCATATGGGTCCACACAGGCCGGGCCCAGGATTTGATCCTTGGACCTTGGGGCTTAACGTGCTGATCCATCCCTGTGTCCCCTAGATGTGTTTTAATCTGGGGAATTTTCATATGTAAACTTAAAATTTCCTGGTAAGAGTTTTATTCTATTACAGTGGTTTTTAATCCCCTTCCCCATCATTACCTGTATAATATATTATCAGTAATATGTCTCATTTAATGTTCTAATTTTCAATTTGCAAAGTAATGGAGACTGGAAGAAGTAGAGAGGGGACAGCCACTTCCTTTCAGTAGAGTGATTTCTCTAATATAGGAAGAATAACTTTACTTGACCAAAATGGACTAATGTAAACTACCTCCCTGCAAAAAAAAAAAAAAAAAGTCCTTTTCTTTCACAGTTTTTTTTTGGACTATAATTGCTTCTGTACTACCACCCTTACATTACTTACAATAGTCTAAAATATATTTGCTTCAAATTAAAATAGCTATTAACTTTTCACTTGATAGGTCTACCACATAAAATATGAAGCACATTTTTAGGTACTTCACCTTGAACAAATGAGAGTAATTTGACATTGATTTGGACAGGAATATTATATAGCACATAAGGTACTTAAAATGTGAAAGCTTCAAAATAAGATAAAAATGTCTTTGGATTTAGCTGTATCTTCTTACTATAAATTTAGACTTTGGGGCAGCACTTGTAAGAGCAAAGTTAGATTGCTTAATTCCTTTAAAGACAGGAAGATTTAGAAGTAAATAGTACTTGAATCAGCTAAATTAAAGGTTGGAATAATTCAACTTTTACTGCTATGTAGTTATTTTATTGTTACTGTTTTATTCCTTTGTTTAAATGCTGTATGATCCAGGTCAATAGATCAATTCTAGTGATTTTTAAAAATCAATTTCCAGGATATATTTTATGCACTTTTAGATGTAGATTACTTTCCTAAGTTTTTCGCGGCCTTCATACTAGACTGTGTTCACTGACATAAACATAGATTATCTGAAACCAACTTGATATTTCAGAACCTTCTGGATCATTAAGTATAGGTCAGGTAGCATTAATTGACTTACCCAAGATCACATAATAAATACCAAAACTGTAATTGAGACCTAACTCTGCCTGACTCAAAAGCCCATGTTCTGAACCATGTCACTGTACAGCTGCCTAAATTTACTATGTATGTGTGTATGTATATACATGTGTGTATGTATGTATGTGTGTATGTGTGTATTTTTTTTCTTTTAATATACTCTTGCATTCTCTCCTAGATCTTTTCTAAATTAAACTCCTGGTTTAATCCTTATATGTGTATGAATGTTTGCATCAGGCTATCCTTTCTATTTTTCAACTGGTATAGTTCTAATTTATTTTATTTTCTGGGTCCCCAGGTATTAGCACTTGGATGTTATCATGAGTTTCTCAGGCTTGGGTTAAAATTTTCTTCATGTCCCATAAGTGATTAGGAAGTCAGTATATTTGGTCAAAGGCTATCAGAGCCTTTCCTTTCTTCACTCCTATTTATCTATATCTCTCAACCTTCCAGGCCCCAGGACAATTCTTAACTCCTAGGGTATGACGCTCTGGCTAGATTGAAAAAGGAGCCTTTATATTTTCACTGGCATCATGCTACTCTGTAGTACTCTCCTTTTTCCATGTTCTAACTCTTCAACATGGAGTCATGAAAAGTACTACATGCTGTTAAAGATTGAAGTAGAAAGTAGTCCCCAAACCATTAGATTTGCATTTAATTTTGTACTCTGAATATTTTCTTTATGATAATTCAATGTAGATTATAAATATTGAACTGACTTTGTTTCATTTGATTATAGTTCCAAATTTACTTAAAGTTCTAGTTCTGTATATTTACTTTCTTTCTAGCCATGCTGCTAAAAAAATCTAATAAATTCTAATAATATTTTAGCCTCTTGGATTTTCTAGCTGTGCAATCTTATCTACAGAATTTTGATATTTTTTACTTTTTTGATCTATCTACTCATTTAAAATTTTTTATTGTCTTACTTCATGAGCTAGACTGAATTTTAAACAAAAATGGGTAAAATTGGCATCTGTGCCTTGTTTTGATTTTAATAGGAATCCTATTAGTATTTCAACATTTAGTAGGACTAGTGTTCAATTCTGATACTCTTACCATGTTTAGGATGTTTTATTTTTACTTTTGTTCATCAACTTGAATTCTTTAAAAAGTTTTTGGTATGGTATAGAAAGAGTCTTGCAATTTTCATATTAATTTAATTAATTACATTAGTAGATTTCCTAATGTACCATGTTTATATTTCTGGAATAAGTTCAGTTTTATCATAATGGCTTATTTTTATATTCTGTTAGATTAGATTTGCTAATACTTAATTTAGGGCATTTGGATCTATATTCACAAGTGTGGTTAGTTAGTATTTTTCTCCAATGTGTGCTATCTAAGTCAGATTTTGGCAATAGAGCTATGTCAGCATTGTATAAAATGAATTACCGGTAGGTTACCCATATATGTGTTCAAGGACAGTTTGAATAACAGAAATATCTGTTTCTTTACAGAATTTCCTTATATTACAATTTGGACCTGGTGCCTACTTTAGTAATTGATAGTTTTGACATAGGAAGATTAAGTTAGATCAGTAAAAAACAATGAAATACCTAGAAACAGATCAGAATAACAATCATTTAGTATATAAAAAAATTACCAGTTCAAATTGATATGGAAAGAATGGATGCATTATTATTATAAATGATGTTGGTAAAATTAGCTTTCAGTTTTGAAGAAAATAATAAAAGAGCACTAATTCATACCATATTCATGAATACATTTCTATTGATTTAATATTCATAATGTAAAAATTAAAACTATTAAAGCATTTTAAGAAAATATGGGGAAAATATATTTTATTACTTCTGGGAGTCTTTCTTAAGATGATGGCAAGCCTAGAACAATTAAGGGGAAAATTGGACAGATTTATCTATATTAAAAATGAACAAAAAAATTTTTGTATGCAAAAGACACTACAAACAAATAGACAAATGGCAGACTGGCAACCGATATGCTGGGAGCAATATTATCTGCCATACTTATAAAATAAAATGTTTTTAATAATTGCCTGTTGAGTAGTAAGAAAGGAGGTAAATCTCAGTAGAAAATTTGGACATCGTATATGACATACTACAGAAGAAGAAATACAAATAACCAATAAATATATGCCTACTATCAGGTAGCAACATGTAAATGAAGCAACCAGATCCCCTTTTTAGTCTGTTAAATTCATTAAAAGTGAAGCTGTTGATAGTAACCAGTGCTGACAGAAATGGGTATCATTGAATATAGTTGATGGAAGTATAAGTTGGTATAGCCTTTTAAAGTTATTTTCTAGTATCTCTTAAATGTTTAAATACACAACACCCTTTGATCCAGAAATTCTAATTCTAGATGTTTAACCCACAGAAAAGCTAGCATTTATACTTTTAGCCCTGTGTGTATTTACATATACATATTTGTAGATACATTTGCTTAAATTTAGGAAAAGATTGAGAAGGATACAAATCAAATTATTAATATAACTGTTAGGAGTGGTTTTTTTGGAGGTTAAAATTGGACAGATGTAATTTTAATGACATTATGCTTATCATTCATGTAATATTAGTTTAACAACTCATAGAGTAACAGTTAAAATATTAATGAACTGATTTCTTTTAGTTTCTTTTATATTTATATAACTTAATTTCTTTTAGATTTTTGTCATTTAATGTAGCTATCTTAGATTTAGAAATAATATTGATATGCCTGGTACAAATACTACTATGAACTAATTAACTTATTTTATACACTCTTTGTGAAAAGCATTTTGACAATAACATCGAAATGGCTTCTTCTAATGCAAAATAAATTAGCTGTGGATCCTAGAAGTTATATTTGTAATAGAGAATTTGCAATTTTAAAGAATCAATTATTTTAAATATATGTATTTTTAATTTTAGAATTTAATGTACATATTGGTACTTGGAATATGGCAAACTGCCATTTGGACAGAAGCAGTGTCTTATTTAATTTACGTTTTTAGTTTTTAATAATAGTAAGCACTACCATAGTTGGTTATTTCCCTTGGTTTGACTAATGCATAACTGTTGGTCATTTGTTTTACCAAGCTGTACTGTCCTAGTTTGTCCTATTTATGATAGTTTATAAAATGATATGGAATGCTTCCTAATTTAGATTCAAAACAAATATTTAAATAATTTAGATAAAGTTTAGTTAGTAGGTAGTTTATAAGTTTCTTTTGATAAATACATTATTTTTATATTGGTTTAACCAAGTTTCCTGTTTAGTAATATGGACAATACATAGTCTATTAATTTTTCTTTCCTGAATTTAATGAAACATTTTTTTCAGGCCACTTGAATATCCTTTGGAATAGCTCTGAGCAAACTATGTACAGCCCATGAGCCAAAGCCAGCCCACTGTCTGTTTCTGTAAATAAAATTTTATTGTAATACAGCAATGCTCATCCATATATGTATTGTGGGTGGCTGTTTTCATGCTACAAAGGAAGAGTTAGGTAGTAGTGACAGATACTATATGGCCCATAGAGCTTAAAATATATACTCTCTGTCTTTTTACAGAAAATGTTTGCCAACCCTTGCTTTTTTAACAGGGCTGGGTAAGATGTTGATTGCAGTCCACTGGTGAACCGCCAAGCAATTTTGGGGTGACTGCCTGAATAATAAATAGCTAGTGGACTGAGACACTTGGAGAAGTAGCCCTTGCAATGAAAAAGTCTACCCAGGCCTGCTTTACAACATTGTAGTAATAGTGACTACACATTGCCTTACATACCTGTATCCAGGTTCTCAAGGGGATCTTTGGACAAATTCTGTTTATGTTCTCAATTTATGTAGTCAGATATATTTACTGAGCACCAGTTTTGCACCAGCCACAGTTCTAAGTACTCAAGTACAAGGGGGAAGCAGTGAACATGGTACATAAGGTCTCTGTCCTCCCTTTTTTCTTTCTCTCTTTCTTTCTCTTCCTTTCCTTTTCTTTTTCCTAACTTCCTTCCTTCCTTCCTTCCTTCCTTCCTTCCTTCCTTCCTTTCTTTCTTCCTTCCTTCCTCTCTTCCTCTCTCTCTCTCTCTCTCTTTTTTTATTGGTATGTGTTACTGATATTTGGAGATAAAGGCGATAATTTTTTTCTCTATTTGTGTGTGTGTTTTAGATAATAATGTAATTGAGGAAAGTAAAAAAGAAGGAATCTGCAAAGATAAAACCCAAGTAAACACAATGCAGCAAGGAAGAAAACGATCAATTTCACCGGAAAGCTCAGAAAGTACTTTAACAGAGGAGGACACAGGAAAAAAGTGCAAAAATGCTGATCAGGAAGAGTCTATTATTTCATCCAAGGTGATTTAAAAAAAAATGTATTACCTGATTGTTTTCTTCAAGTGTTCTAGATAGGAATTAATTATAGGCTGTATACAGCAGGGAACCAAAATTGCTTTATATTAATGAGTTTTAAAGTTTAGGAAGACAAAAATTGACCCAGATATTTTTGGCTATTGAAACTAATCTTTTATAGAATATTTGCATTTAGAAAACAAAGCTATTTAATTTAGAATTTTCAAGCTGAGAAAAATGTGGAGACCACTTGAATCTGTTTATATTCTGAAAACTTGTTTTCTTCTATTTTATTGGTCATTCTCCAACTGCATGCAACCACCTTTTTCTTGATAACTGTGAGAAGAACAACTAATGGGCTTGTTCTTCATAGCCTGTTTCAGGATTACTTCTGGGCTAACTTAAGAGTATTTATAAACCTTTTCTTTCAGTTTTTGCTAACTCACAAAGGTGGTTTGGCTGACTTATGCATTCTTTAATTACTGGGGACTTAAAGAAAATGAGGCCTATATTGGATGCCTTTGAAATAGAGAAGAAAATAAGAGAGAGCCCCAGGGTAGAAAGGTCAGGTACCGGTATTCTTCTTCTCGGTAGAAGGGTACCCTTAGATGACAGTTTTCAGGATCTTGTAGACCTAGAGCTTAGCTCTGTGGGTCCTCATCTTCTTAGTCTCAACAAGATCCGAAGGAGTAGACTTGTGTTAGACTAGTGTATATTGGAATGATTGAAAGGCTAGAAGCATTTCGGGGGGTCAGGTCCTTTATAGTGCTTCCCTCTCTCCTGCCACCTCTCACATTAGAGCAGATCCAGCTTCTCACTGGGTCCTGTTTCCCAGTTAGAGAAGTGGGATCTAATCATGGTAAGCTCAATTCCTTTGCTTACTTATGGAGTCAAAATTAATAAATGAAAAGAAGATGTTTTCTAACTCATGTATTGTCCATAAAACTTTATTAAGGTAAAACTTGTTTACTCTGAGCCATAATACGACTGCCTTTTTTTTTTCCAAGAAGGGAATTTTTTTTTCAGAAGCATGTTTTACTATGTTTATTTCAACCTATAAAATTTGGTAATCACAACTAAAACTTTCAGAAAACACCTTAATTCATTGAGTGTAGAGAGGAGCAGTAAACAGATCTAAAATTATTTGAGGTATTTGGATATTTTGATGACATCAGGGGAGTATTCAGCCAAGTCCCAAGAATGTCTGAGCCCTACTTGGCCAATTGCTTTTCCTTATCTTAGGGTTTCCAAGGGCGATTCTCCTCTCATAGTGATGTAGGAACAATTGTGAATGGTGGCGTCCGATGTTCATGGTCTTACAAACTCAAAGAATGAGAACGCGGACTCCACAGGAAAGGTGAAGCAGCAAAGTTTATTGGAAAGAAGGAAAGCTCTCTGGTGAGAGGGGACACCCTAAAGCGGAATGCCCAGTTCTACACTTAGGGGCTATTCTTATATATCTTTTATATGCCTTGAAGCTATTGTTCTGTGTCTGTGGTTAATTTCTAACTTGTTAGGTGTCATACCTGGTTAGTCACATAGAATAGATTCAGATTGAGCCAGGTGACATCTTATCTTGGATCCTAATCTGGTCTTAACTTGAGGGGTCATGGAAAATGTGTCCTGGCACCATCCTCTTCTGCGGCTTTGTTATCTGATCATCCTGTTTCTGTGCTACATTCCAAGACATGGGTGTCATGACTACCAAGACTGCTGCGATCCCCCCTTCAACTGCCTAGGTTCCACTGCCTGTCTCACTAGGACAGGAAAAACAGGGCTCAAGGTTTCATAACCTTTTCATAACTGTTTGCGCAGGGCTCTCTGGTAAAACTGGGCCAGAGAAGATGACATACTGAGACCCAACTATGCCTTTTCAAACCCCACCCTTCACCCTGCCCAGTTTCAGTTTTAACACTGTCTTGCAGCTGGTCCTGAAGTGATGTCTATAGTACAGAAGAGGTGAGAGGGAAAGGTGAAAATGAGCAAAAACAAGAGGCTAGGTCCATGTATTTAGTTTAATTGTAGGAGATTGCCAATTACAAGGGATCAAGAATAGTTTGGCCAGGACTGCAGAATAGACTTGGGTCTGTTTGGAAAGAATCAATCATATTCCCCTGGGGAAGAATGAGAAAGGAAGTAGAGGAAGGGGTAGAAATCATCTTCTCCCCACTGGGCCCTTCCTCAGTTGGTCTGTGTGGTCTGTGTATCAGTATGATTTTGAATAAACTCTCTCAATTTTAATGTTCACTCATAAAGTTGAGAGCTACTGATTTGCCACCATTCAACACCTTACAGGAAACAGGCCCACGATCACATTGCTAGAGGCCTTGAGCCACAAAGGTGTTTTAATTTGGGGCACAATGGATTTTTCTAACATACATATTAGACTATCTGCAAGAGTTTTGTGACTCTAGTAAATTTTGAAAGTTCAGATAATTGCTCTAAAATAGCTTTTTGTCTGTTATTTCTTTCTGTAACTCCTTACCAGTTATACAGTTGTCTCTTAATTTGGGAGTGAAAGTGAGGGTACTTGAATCTATTACATTTAAACAAAGAGATGGTATGTTCTGTACACAATCTAATTAGGACTATCTTGTAAATGATAGAAGGAAGCCTAATTGAAACAATTTAAGTAAAACAGTATTGTAAAGTGTATCAACTGGCTGTTTCTGGGAAACAAGCTACCCCAACACTGCATGGTTTAACACAACAGTGATGTATTATTATCTTGTAACTCTGTGGGTTGGCTGGGCTCAGCTAGACAATGCTGTTATGACACTTTTGTTATAAGCTGGGCTGTGTTCAGCTGGGAGCTTAGCTGAGACTGGAACATTCCAGCTTGCTTCACTCACACGATTGGTGCCTCAGCAAGGATTGATGGAACGGCTCGGGGCTGGCTGGGTCTCCCTTTCTCCACTTAACCATTAAGTAGTCCAGACCAAGAATCTTTACCTGATAACTGGATCTCAAGAGAGTGCAAGTAGAAACTTCCAGGTCTTTTAAGGCTTATAACTGGAATTGGTACCTTATCATTTTTGCTGCATTCTTTCGATCAGAGCAAGTTACCACATCACCTAGACTCCACTTGACCAATGGAGTGATTTGTGTATAAAGGCATGAAGGATTATTGGCAGCTGTCTTTGATGACTATCCACCACACAAAGTTATAGGAATAATTCAGTTTCCAGAATGGAAAGAAAAATAGCAGGAACTATAGATTGGTACCAAGGACTTGATCAAAATTGGTTTGGTCAGTGGTTTTCCCATTTTTGCCTTTTGAATCATTCATTCTTAACTACTATTGAGAGGCTTTTTTCACATGGTGTACAGTGTGGTCACAGCTCCAGGCTCATGTCATTCAGTTTTTTTAATTAAGAGGAAAAACAAGAGTTTCTCTGTGGTTAAATTCTAGGGACTAGGATTATGGAATCTCTACTTCAACCATTTACAGAGATCAGAATGATGAGGTAGAATATTAGTACCCCTTTCTGAGTTATGTGTCCATTCATTATCAGATGAATGAAAGAAAGAAGTCTAGGAAGAAATAAACAGTAGGTATTCTACTTTTATTTTATTTTATTTGGATACTATAGTTAGATTTGGATAAATTTAGAGAGGAGGAAAAGAACTAGTAGTTTTCTTAGGTTGGTGGCAATCAACCTAATGTATGAAGAGGCTTGGAATGAAGAGGTTTTGGGGTAAACCGTAAACTGGGGAGTGGAAAGATGCTTATTTAAGCTCTTTTGAAGGAGGTTTTTGAGTTAGGTGTTGAACGATGGCTGGCACTTAGCAAGTTGCGTTGGTGAGGAGGAGCACTGTCAGTGAAGGTCGTGGTGTGAGCAGAGGCACAGAGGCAGGAAAGGGCATGTGGTCTGAGAAAGCACTCCTACATGGGAGTGTCTGCATGCATGCGTGGTGCATGGTGCATGCGTGCATGGATAAGTGTGTGTGCATATGGATGGGTGGGTAAGGGAAGGAAGCTAATTAATAAATCAGGATGCTGCTTGAAAGCCAGACTAAATAAGAAATTAGGCCTATATTTTATGTCTTCAGAAACTTTTTGAAGGATTTTGAGTGAGAGTCATGTGGTTAGGAGCATGTAGCTTAGGGTGACCAGACGTCCCGCTTTTGGCGGGACAGTCCCAATTTTTAACAATTTGTCCTACGTCCCGCAGCGTTTTAAAAAAGTCCTGATTTTTGGAACGAATGCACGACAAGCTAGGGAACGGCGGGAGATAGACCAAATTTTTAATCAAGAACCCCCTCCCCCCAGGTCAATGGTGTCCCGCTTTACCAATGTTAAAATCTGGTCACCTTAAATTCAGGGACTGCCCAAGAAACTATCACAGGAGGCCACCAGGAATGAAGGCCTGAACTAGAATGATGGCAGTGGGACCACTAAGAAGCAGAGAAATGTGAGAGACATTTGGGACACAGCATTAGCAAAACCCAAGGACTAATAGAATATTGAGGAGTAGGGATTGAGAATGGGGATCAGTAGGTGTTGTTGCAGTTAGGGAAGGGGAGGGAAGGGGAGGACTCTCTTGGTTTGAGGCAATGCTGGCATATCTAGGAAAGCTGTCCAATAGACAGAAATGAAAATCTGTCTCACGAGGGAGACACAAGTCAGGGCTAGAGAGTTCTGTCATATCCATATTGTTTAGAAGCAAATTTGCAGACATTTAATTCAGAGTATATGGAGTGTAGTGAGGTGGATGCTTTGGAAATGAGAGCTATTTTCATTTATACTGTCTGCTTTGTCCTGTATATGCGGCTTCCCCCTGTGGTAGTTGCTGAAGCAAATAGGCTGGCTAGTAAGTACCTCATTCTCTACAAACAGATGCGTGCTGTGGAGTTTTACTCATTTTTTGTCATGGAAATAGCAGGGGCGATGAAGACTACAACTCTTATTTATACAATTATTTCTTTAAAAAGTCTATATTCCCTTGAGTGCCTCAGTAGTGGTTTACTACATCAAAGAATCTTATACCCTTGCCTTTGATTGGCCACTTGAGTTAGTACCATTTATAGCATAGCTCTGATCAGTCCCATAGAAACATTTTTAAATTTGTCATTCATTCATTCATTCATTTATTCATTCATTCAGTAAGCATTCATTAAGCAAATGGTAGTAATATGTGGCATTAATTATGCTATAACAAAAACTAAAAAACAAACAACTATTTAATGAGTTTTTATTCTAGGCTAGACCCAATACTAAGACGTACTTATTTCACTTAATGTTTAGAAAACCCTGGAGAGCAGGTTGATTATATCCTTGGTTTATTGATCAGGAAACTTGAGGTTCTGGGAGTTAAAATCAACTTGTTCAAGGTCAGAGGTTAAGACACAGCAGAGCTGAAATTCAAAATCTGATTTTTTAATTCAAAGGTTATTCCAATAATCATTATACTAAGCCATCTTTCTGTTATATGCAAGGCAGTGTGCTAGAATCCAGGATTAAAAGATGAGTAAATGAGTTAATAAGGAGCTCATAATCTTGTGGGGGACATGTTTCAAATCATAAAATAATATCACCACATTGACTTTTGTGGGAACTTTGAGGACTACCTAAGCCAGCTGGAGGATTCCTAGGGAACAGTTCCTAAAAGAAATTACGGTATCTGAGCTAAAAATGTTACCAGAAGAGCAGTAGACATGACCCAGGTGTGGAGAGGCAGAGGTAGGAGTCCATCCCAGGTTTAAGAGTAGAGGGGATACAAATAGTACACTGGGATCTACTGTTATTAGAATTCTTGGTGCGAAGGCAGGCAGTAAGTAGTGTTAGATGAGAGTGAACCAGCTACTTCCTAGAAGGAGGACCTTGAAACATGCTCAGCTACAGAAATAATGCTGACAACTCTTCAGAAGAGAGATTGGAAGAAAACTAGGTAAAAAATAGTGGGTTTAGGGAAGAGATGAGGGTCATCAACACAGTCAAAAAATAAAGTAGCATTAAGGATGATGCAAAGGCATTGGATTAGGGAAATATTTAGGAAGCAAAACTGTAGGACTTGTTGCTTGGATCTGGGGAAAGCAAGGGAAAGATAGACTTCCAAGGTTCTGGCTAAAGTGAATGAATAAATTATGTTGGCTAAACTATGGTTCAGAGTACAGAGGGAGGATTTCAGTTTTGACATTTTGAGTTTGAGGTGCTTAGTATATTGGGGAAGAAATGTCTAGCTACTGGTTGAATATATGAGTTTGAAGCTCAGGAGTGTATATGGGGCCAGAATTTCAGACTTTTTGGTCTTTAGCATGTGGGAGCTAATGGGATTGATGCAGAACTTTTAAGGCAGTTTATTAACAGACATTCATTCCAAGGGTAGCTTGGAAACAACTACAAATGACCTCATTGAACTCGTATTAAGGGAAAGTTCTTTATCCTGCCCCTTGTAGTACATGAAAAGTTCAGATGGTTGAGGGATGAGGGTGGGCTTGTTGGTTGCTAGACTATTTCAATAGCCTTAATAGTACATTCCAGCCTCCTCCAAGCACCAAGGTCACTTTCTACTAGATCCATGCTTCTCTATCCCTGAGGTCTCTAGCATGTATTTTTATAGTGTAGGGGATCTGGCCCTCTATAATGAACCTCTAGCCTCCCCCTCTTCATTCTTCACATTTTCATCTAATCTAAGAAATAAGAAATTTGGGTACTTACAAATATGGAGCTCCCTGCCTTTTCCCTACTTTTTCTGAGTGCAGAGCACCTTCCAGCTTTCCTGTTCCCTCACTTGCCAGTTCAGTTACTTGTTCTGGCTCACAAGCTTTGAAATTGGCACGGTACAAATTTATATCTCAGCAGACTTACAAAGAATACTGCATGTAATGGATTTGGGGGACCATTTATAAATAATAGAAGCCATGAATGTTAAATCTTTTAATGCCAAGGGTCTACTGAATATCAATATTTCATGGAGTTGCATAAAGAACATTGTGAATTCCAGCTTTTGTGACTCTTAAAAATTACTTGAGAACCCCTGATCCATTTATTGATATCTGAAATTTTATCATTCTTTTCTCTTTTAGAACAAATTAATATGTTAAACATACTTCTTGTGGTGATATTTAAAAAAAAAAATCCTTTCTATTTTATGGAAGTAGAGGGAGTTTGAAATATGATGTTAAGCATTTTGTAGCTTATATTTTATTTCACCTTCTTTGGTTTGTTTTTCTTTTATTAAGTGGCAAAATAATATATGCTTGTTGTTAAAAATATTCAGAAGTATGTGGAATAAAAAGTGAAAATCTTAATTGGTTCATCTTTCAGGTCTATTATCATATTTTTATTTGTGACCTTCCAAACCTTTTCATTTAGATTTACACAAGTAAGAACATATATAGTAAATTTTTTTAAAAAAGTTAAATGTAATCGTAGTACATATATTGTTCTTATTTCATTTTCAAAATCCCTTATATATATAAATATATACACACACACATAGATCTACCTCTTCCTTTCAACTTCTTCATGGTGTTTCATGGTGACTGTTTTTCTTCTTTATATGAAGGACATTGAGTGGAATATTTGCCCTTCTTGTCCCCAACTATTGCAGAGGCCAAAAAGCCTTGGCATTACAGAAATACTAAGCATAAGTATCTCATGTTTGAAGGGAGTCCTCAGCAAGTGAGAGCCAGACCACCTTGTCCTATGGGGCGTATTGAAAGGTATGAGGCTTGTTCACTGTTCTACCTCTAGGCTTTATACAAAGAGCTCTGAGAAACAAGAAGGTTTTTAAGATGCAGGGGAGTACTGTGTTTGTGGGGAGAAGTTATCTTCTCCCTTTCTAAAATTGAGAGAAGAGAAGTGCTCTAAGAGAATTACTTGTGAGACTAGCATTAAATTGGATATCTGCTTAGCCAGTGGATTTGTGGACCCTATTAGTACCTGAAGAAGGGTGAAAGAAAACTGGTGAGGGTTGACCCAGTGGGGGACTGCCAAGTGGGGAGATGGGTCAGGATTATCTCATTCCCACCCCAGAGTTTCTACCCTGGCATGTGTCAGTTGTTCATATAAGGATTTATTTATTTGTTTATTTATTATTGTTTTTTGACAGAGAGAGAGAGAGAGAGAGAAGAGGGAGGCCCTGGCATGTGTCAGTTGGTCATATAAGGATTTATTTATTTATTCATTATTGTTTTTTGACAGAGAAAGAGATAGAGAGAGAAGGGGGAGGCCCTGAGCAGTCTCCATAGTTGACAGCATTAGTTTTCCATACAGTTTCACTCCACAGGTGGTTGTGGAGCTGCACAGGGCAGGAACTGGGCCAGGAGCCTCGCACATAGGCCCTGGCAAGAACTGAACTGGGGGCAAACCCCAGTTCAGCATGTGGGTCCACATGGGCCAGGGCCGGGATTCGATCCTCAGGCTCCAGGGCTGCAAAGCGAGTGCTTAACCTGCTGAGCCATCCCAGCTTCCCTAGACTGTGTTTCTTGGAAAAAAAAAAAAAATCTATCTATCTATCTATCTATCTATCTATCTATCTATCTATCTATCAATCTATCATCTATCTCTCAAGTATGTGTGTGTGTATGTGTGTGTCTGTGTGTGTGTGTGTGTGTGTGTGTATATATATATATATATATATATGTAATCTCAAAACATTTATGTAATTAGTCCAAAAGAAGTCATGTTAATATCTTCTCAAGAAATTGGAGCTGTTGGATATTAAGTAATATCAAAACCAGCCTTTTCCAGAACGCAGCCAGCATATATGAGTCCTTACTTATAAATGGGGGTGAATACCATGTGTGTCTAGTATGTTGGTATCACTTCCTAGAAATGGTTACAAGGACTGGGGTTTATCTGGCAATGTTTCCATTCCACAGGAAGTACAAGTATTTAAGAGGTCATTCTTTGTAGGATAAGATTAGGTTTATTCTTTGTGCTGGTGCTAAGTACAAATTAAAAAAGTCTCTGTAGTGCTAATAAGAATATTTACTTGAGGGAAAGCTGGGATGGCTCAGCAGGTTAAGCGCTCGCTTTGAAGCCCCAGGGACCGAGGATCAAATCCCGGCCCCGGCCCATGCGGACCCACATGCTGAACTGGGGTGTGCCCCCAGTTCAGTTCTTGCTGGGACCTATGTGGGAGGCTCCCGGCCCAGTTCCTGCCCTGCACAGCCCTGTGCCCACCTGTGGAGTGAAACTATATGGAAAACTAATATCAACTATGGAGACTCCTCTGGGCCCTCCCCCTTCTCTCTGTCTCTCTTTCTCAAAAATCAATAAAATAAATATTAAAAAAAAAAAAATTATTTGGTTCAAAACAGGTCTAATTTGTTAGGCTGATACTTTAATTTAGACCATGTCAAAGGAATCATGTCTGTTTTCTGAGTTGGTCATAGATAGCATAGTGTCATTTAAATTTGAGGGAGGAGCAATTTTCATTTAGTTACAGGAAAAATCTTGATTATACTTCGAGGGTAGAAATAAAATATTGCAGTAACTTACAAGAAATTATAAAGACAGTGCATGTTAAAAGTGTGACACATTGTTGAACGGGAAATTTAAGAGCTTAGATTTTTTAAGAAAGATTATATTAAAATGAAAGCAAATGTATTCTCTTATATTTCATTTGTTATTTCATATGGTTATTTTTCACTGAGGATTAAGATGATTGTAAAGATTTGATATAGTTGTAAATTGGTTTTTTTATAACTATTGTTTTGAAGTTATTAAACAAGAGACAGAAAGTGGTATTTTTAATAACTTTAAAATGTAAATCTTAAAAGTGTTTAAAATATACATTTTGCATGAATCTTGTAGTTTCATGTTTTTATGCTTATATTCACATATTTCTTTTAAAATATGTCTCATTTATTTCTATTTTTTTCTTCTGATCTGTCTTGTAGGAAACGCCACAATTACTTCCTGAAATCACATTAAGTAACACAGAGGTGAACACTATTAAGACTAGTACACGGAGACACAAAATCCCAATAGAGGAACTTGGTAAATTTTCTGAACATAAAATTATCACTAAAGGAACTCTAGATAAAGAAGAGGCAGTGAGCTGTTCCAAGAGTTGCTCGAGTGCCCAAGGCAAATCCTTCTATGAGTCTCAAGGATCTAATCCTGAGTCCAGCTCTGATCCCTCTAATCCAGAAACTTTGCATGCAAAGGCAACTGATTTAGTTCAACAAAGTTCTAAAGAAAACAAGGTCAAGAGAGCATCCTGCATGTATGGGGCAAACTGCTACAGGTAAAATGAAATTACAGGTAGCATATAATTACATTATTTCAACAGCATGTCACTATGTGAATGTATGCTATTGTGTATTAAAAGCCTGATAGAACATTGGCCTAAAAGTTAGAAGCTTTATCATGTGTCTACTGGTTTGCACTCTCTCAGTATACATTAGTGCAAATCCTGCTAGATAGAGGCTTTTAAGAATTAAACGTTTCATATGTAGACATGCTGATAAATGCAAGTATTGGAACTGCGGGATCCAGACTTGGAAATTGAATCTCTCAGAACTAAATACCTGCTTACTTAGTGTCCTATTTGGATATTAGAAAGATAGCTTTGTAAGTTGTTGTATACATTGTAACTATCAAGACAAGTTTAGGTATTTATTATACTTGTCCTATTTATATTTTTCTAATGGTGCTTTTTGAGTCATCATGATGCCTTCTAAAACAATTGAATATATGTTTCCTTGATTGGTTACTTCTATACGTCCTTCATTTTGATTACATTGTACTGTATTTTTTAATTTTATATTTTGTGAATTCAAATCACAATCTCTTAGTTTTAAGTTGTAGTTTCGTCTATTTATGTTTATACTAAAATGTTTATACAGTTCTGTTTCAGTAGAATTTCTTTGCTATTCCAACTTGTAAAACCAAATATCTTACCAATGTATTTTAGCAAAGTTTCTTATCTTCTATGCAATAGGGGATTTATATCACATATTCTGTTAGCTTCACATTCATATTATCTCTCTTTAAAATGCCTTGCCATTTTAGCAAAAATATTGAATAGCAACATTTTTCAATTTCAGCAGTTATACCGCATTTTCCGGCGTATAAGACGACCGGGCGTATAAGACGACCCCCTAATTTTACAGTTAAAACATAGGTTTAGGCCTATATTCGCTGTATAAGACTACCCCCCCCACCACTTCCGAGGCTGTAGTCTTATACAGCGAATATAGGCCTAAACCTATGTTTTAACTGTAAAATTAGGGGGTCGTCTTATACGCCCGGTCGTTTTATACGCCGGAAAATACGGTAATTTATGCATTTATTCACAATTTTGTCTACTTACAATGGCCTTAGTGCCACGTGTAGAACGTAAGTTGTAAACTTGTAGAATTAAAAGTATATAAATCTTCTATGAGTTTGAATTTTTGAAAAATTCTGTTTGGTATTTGTATCAGTTCACTAGGGCTGCCATAACAACATACCACACACTGGCTAGCTCAAACAACAGCAATCTATTATTTCACAGTTCTGGAGGCTGGAAGTTCAAGATTAAAGTGTGGACAGATTTAGTTTCTCCTGAGTCATCTCTCCTTGGCTTGCAGGTGGTGCTCCTTCCCATTGTATTCTCACATGGCTTTTTCTCTGTACATGCACATCCCTGGCATCTCTTCCTCATCTTATAAGGATACTGGTAATATTGAATTAAGGCCCTGCCCTTATGACCTATTTAATCTGAATTATTTCTTTAAAGGCACTGCCTCCAAATATAGTTACGTTAGGGGTAAGGGCTTCAACGTATGAATTTGGGGCAGGGGTGGACACAATTTAGTCCATAACAGTATTCAACACTGGGATTTGTCTTTGTTAAAGGTGATTGAATGCTTTAGCAAGATCCTAATGAATTTGTTCATATTTGATGGTGATACAGTTAGTTTGAATCAGTCATAGCTTATGAATAGTTATTTAAATTTTTCAGTAATTTTGATATGCATAATTCATACCTAAGAAATATTACTAGTGAAATCTTGAGAACAACATATATATATTTGTAACAAAGGGGAGAAAACATATATTGAGTTCTTGTTATATGTGTACATCATAACCATTTTAATGTATCTCTTTTCCATCCTTAGTGCCACTGCTTGATTTCATGCCATGGTCTTTCTGGGACAAATGAATTATCTCCTAAATCTCCACTTTCCATCAAATTCATATTCCTTATTGCTTGAATGATCTGGCTAAAAAAATAAAAACAAAGATTAAAAAGAAGAGAGAAAAAAAAATCTGACAGTGTTTACTCTCCTGTACAGAATCTTTTAGTGGCTGAAGTTTGGGTTAGCAAAGCCCAGAAGAACCTGAACTGTCACTCATTCTTTGGATACATCATGTTGTTTATGTCCCTAGGACATGCTATTCCCATCTCCCGTCTCCTACCCTGCTTAAAGATCTTGCTTACATTCAATTTCTTTCTTAATCCTTTCCTGATATGCCCATTCTTTCCAAATTGCTCATCCTCAATTCTTTTTTTTCTTAAGATTTATTTTTATTGTTTTTGACAGAGAGAGAGAGAGAGAGAGAGAGAGAGAGAGAGAGAGAGAGAGAGAGACACAGAGAGAAGGGGGAAGGCCCAGAACAGTCTCCATAGTTGCACATCATTGGTTTTTCCACATAGTTTCATTCCACAGGTGGGCATGGGGCTGCACAGGGCAGGAACTGGGCCAGGGTCTCACCCTGGTGAGAACTGAACTGGGGGCACTTTCCAGTTCAGCATATGGGTCTGCACGGGCTAGGGCCGGGATTCGATCCTTGGTCCCCGGGGCTGCAAAGTGAGTGCTTAACCCACTGAGCCATCTTGGCTTCCCCTCATCCTCAATTCTGTGAAACATTTTTCCTTGGATAGTTTCTAATATTTGACATTAAATTTAAAATTTAATATCTGTTCATTGATTTTTAATTATTTTTTGACATGTATGTCTCTCTTTGTAAAAATTTCTTCCTAAAGGGCAGTTTTATATAATACCTAATGTCATGCTATTGACTCCCAAGTTTGTATCTCCAATACAGATTTCTAGACTGAATTTTAGATCTAGATCAAGCTAATCTACCCTGCAGCCCTCAGGCCACATGTGGCCCAACACAAATTCATAAACTTCCTTAAAACATTATGAGTTTTTTGTGTTTTTTTTTACCCCATTAGCTATTGTTAGTGTTAGTGTATTTTATGTGTGGCCCAAGATAATTAATTTTCTTCCATTGTGGCCCAGAAAAGCCAAAAGTTTGGACACCCCTGACCTAAATAGTTACCACTATATCCACAAGTACTTCAAATTCAACATGTCTAAAGTAAAAGCATCTTATTTAAATCCTTTTTTTTTTTTTTAAGATTTTTATTGTTTTTGACAGAGAGAGAGAGAGAGAGAGAGAGAGAGAGAGAGAGAGAGAGATACAGAGACAGAGAGAAGGGGGAGGGCCCAGAACAGTCTCCATAGTTGTACATCATTGGTTTTTCCACATAGTTTCATTCCACAGGTGGGCGGGGTTGTACAGGGCAGGAACTGGGCCGGGGTCTCAGCCCAGTGAGAACTGACCTGGGAGCACTCCCCAGTTCAGCATATGGGTCCACACGGGCCGGGGCCGGGATTCAATCCTCGGTCCCCAGGGCTGCAAAGTGAGTGCTTAACCCACTGAGCCATCCCAGCTTTCCCTTATTTAAATCCTTGGTGAAACAAAATAACAACAAAGTCATATATTTACCTTTGTAGGAAGTGATGCTTCCAAAAAATATCTTGAAAATTTTACTCTTTTGGGGTCATTTAGTTTTTCTGTTCAATAATAAACTGGTTCTAAAAATTGGGCAGAAGTTGAAATGTCTCTTATTAGCATATAAGAAATTTATACTTCAAACTTGTGACTTTAATCTATATAAGGTAATATAAATTATCTATGAGTCACTAGTATATAAAGTAAGGTTTTTACTTCTGGTAAAGGTAGAGTATCTTGTTGAGGACCAAAATTCCCACTGAGAACAGGTAGGAAAGCTAAACTTATGTTTGAAAACAGCAGAGGCAGCCAGGACTTTGAGGCTTCTTGTCTTCTTGTGACATGTGCCAATTTTTTAGTGTTTCAGGCTGAGGGTTAAGAGGCCAAACAGAGCTTTGAGCAGTCTCGTGGGACCTAGGCAACAAAAATGGCATTCAGTGTTTGCCAAGCAGGAGGATCTTTGTATGGAAGAAGCATAGACATTAAGGATGGAATATATGAGCATAGATATAAATGAATATTGACTATGTAAAGCAATAATTTTTGTGTTGTGTAAAATATACGTATGTGAAATTTAAATATATGAAAATAGCATAGAAATGTTTGGGATTAAAGCAAGTAAAATTTGACTACTTTAGAATACATTATGTAAGTAGAATAAACAGTATTTGTCATTTTGTGATGGCTTATTTCATTTAGCATAATGTCCTCAAAGTTCATCCATGTTGTATTAAGGCTGAATAATATTCCATTGTATGCATACTACATCATGTTATGCTTTTCCATTCATCTGTCAACGGGCCTTGAGTTTTTTCCATCTCTTGGCTGCTGTAACATGGTTGTGCATATAACTGTGATCTTGCTTTCAATTCTTTTGGATGTATTTGCAGAAGTTCAATTGCTGGATAATTCTAGTTTTAATTTTTTTAGGAATTATTTTTTTCTATAGTAACTACCATTTTACTTTGCTACCAAAAGGCAAAAGGTTCCAATTTCTCTGCATCCTCACCAACACTTGTTAGTTTCTGTTTTTTGTTATTATTATTTTTTTCTTTAGTGGTAGCCATCTTAATGGATGTGTATTATGATATATTATTGTGTTTTTTTAAGTTTTATTTTTATTGTTTTTGACAGAGAGAGAGATACAGAGACAGCGAGGGGGGGGGGCCCAGAACAGTCTCCATAGTTGCACATCATTGGTTTTTCCACATAGTTTCATTCCACAGGTGGGCACAGGGCTGCACAAGGCAGGAACTGGGCAGGGGTCTCACCCTGGTGAGAACTGAACTGCGGGCACTCCCTAATTCAGCATATGGGTCCATTTGGGCTGGGGCTGGGATTCAATCCTTGGTCCCCGGGGCTGCAAAGTGAGCACCTAACCCACTGAGCCATCCCTGCTTCCCTATTATTGTGTTTTTGATTTGCATTTCTCTAATGATTAGTTATGTCAAATTTCTTTCATATAACTATTGACCATTTGTATATTTTCTTTGGAGAACTGTCTTCAAGTTCTATTCTTATTCTTGAATTGGGTTATTTATATTTTGGTCATTGAATTGGAGGAGTTCTGAATGTTAACCCCTTATTAGATGCATGACTTGCTCATATTTTCTCCCATTTTTTTTTTTTTAAGATTTATTTTTATTGTTTTTGACAGAGAGAGAGAGAGAGAGAGAGAGAGAGAGAGAGAGAGAGATACAGAGACAGAGAGGAGGGTGAGGGCTCAGAACAGTTTTCATAGTTGCATATCATTCGTTTTTCCACATAGTTTCATTCCACAGGTGGGCGAGGGGCTGCACAAGGGCAGGAACGGGGCCGGGGTCTCACTCCAGTGAGAACTGAACTTGGGGCACTCCCCAGTTCAGCATATGGGTCCACATGGCCGGTGCCGGGGTTCAATCCTCAGTCCCCAGGGCTGCAAAGTGAGCGCTTAACTCACTGAGCCATCCCGGCTTCCCCTTCTCCCATTCTTGACATTGCCCTTTCATGCTATTAATTGTGTACCTCTGGTGGTGGTTGTCTGTGTCAATGCATTTTTGTTTGTCACTTTCAGTTTTATATCCCCCATGTGGGTGAAATCATATAGTTCTTGACTTTTTCAGTTTGACTTATTTTGCTAAGCATGATGTTCTCAAGATTCATCCATGTTGTCATGAATGGCAGTATTTCATCTTTTCTTATGGCTGAGTAATATTTCATTGTATATGTGTACCACAGCTTTATCCAATCATCTAAGGACAATTGGCTGTTTTAATGTTTTGGCCACCATTTAATTCTGATGCAATCTAATTTGTCTATTTTTACTTTTGTTGCCTTTGCATTGGGCAAGAAATATTTTCCAAATCCAAAGTCATGAAACCTGTCCCCTGACACACATTCACCATTTACTTCTAAGAGTTTTATATTTGAGGTTTTACATTTAGACTTTGATCTATTTTGAGTTAATTTTCTACGTAGTTAAAGAGAAGGCTTCAACTTCATTCTTCTGCATATGAACAACACTCTTTGTTCTAAGAGTGTTTTCCCAACTATCTTTGTTCAAAAAATTATCCTTTCTCGCATTGAATGGTCTTGGTACCATTTCTTTTTTTTTTTCTTTTTTTTAATATATTTTTATTTATTTTTGACAGAGAGAGAGAGAGAGAGAGAGAGAGCTGAACTGGGGGAGCTCCCAGTTCAGCATATGGTTCCGCATGGGCCGGGGCCAGGATTCGATCCCTGGTCCCCGGCGCTGCAAAGTGAGTGCTTAACCCACTGAGCCACCCCGGCTTCCCCATTGGTACCATTTCTGAAAATCATTTGACCGTGTCTGTAAGGGTTTATTTCTGCTCTCTCTATTCTCTTTCATTTGTCTGTCCCTATGCAGTACCACACAATTTTGATAACTGTAGTTTTGTAATAAGTTTTGAAATCAGGAAGTGTTAGACCTCTAACTTTTCAAGATTGTTTTGGCTATTTGGGTCTCTTGAGAGTTCATATGAATTTTATGATGGATTAAAAAAAAAAAATTTCTGCAAAACATACCCTTGGGATTTTGGTAGGGATTGCATCAAATCTATAAATTGCTTTGGGTAATATTGACATCTTAACAATATTAAATCTTCCATTCCATGAACATGGGATGTCTTTCCATTTATTTGCATCTTCCTTATTAGAAATTGCACCAGTGTACACGTTTTTTGCCTCTTTGATTACGTTTATCCCTAAATATTTTATTTCTTTAATTTTATTATAAATGGAATTGATTTTAAAATTTTCTTTTGAGATTGTTTATTATGAGAGTTTAGAAACAACTTATTTTTGCATTTTAATTTTATAAATTGCAACTTTGCTGAATTGGTGTATTACTGTGACTTTTGTGGAATATTAAGAGCAGGGGTCTCCAAACTTTTCAGCCCACGGGCCACATTAACTATCAAACAGCAGTTTGGGGGCCGACTACACACTTAGGTCCAAATAAAAAAGAATCAAATTATAGATGTTGTTTTTAATTATTTATTTAATATTATTTTATTCAGATAAAAAGGTCTCCACGGGCCGGATGAGAGGGCCTCGCGGGCCGCATCCAGCCTGCGGGCCGTAGTTTGGAGACGCCCCTAATTTAGAGTGTTATATATATGTAGAAAATGCATAGACATACACAATAAAAATAGAATGTTCATGGCAGTAGTATTTATAAAAGCCAGTAATAACTTGAATGAACCCAGAGATTGATAAATGGTAGAATGAATAAACAAATTGTATTGTATCAGGTTCACACAATGGAATGTTATACAATAATGAAAATATACTACTGCTACATGCAATATGGAGTGATACAAACATAAAAGTCATTCTCAAGTATATACTGTATGTTTCCATGCAAAACTAATATGTTGTATTATAACATTGCTTCTTAAAGTATGGTCAAGAGCCCCTTGAAAAGTTTTGGTTCCCAGGAAGCTTTTAGTAAATGTTAGGTCAGAACTATTTTTATAATAATACTAAGACTTTTTGTGTACGTGTGCCTTTTTGAATCTCATTCTCTCACTCACAAGAGTACAGTACAGTTTCCCAGAGGCTACATGATCTGTGTTATTGTTAATGATTGAATTGTAGAAACAGATACAAGAATCCACATCTTTTTAAGCCAGACAAAGAAATTTTCAAAGTTTTAAACAACGTCTCCACAATTTTTTTGGAAGAGTTATTTATTTTAAGACATGTTATCTATGATAATATGTAAATATGTAAAATTTTTATTATTTTTGAATATTTAAAATTTTTCTCATTTTATCTATTTATTTTTATTTTTTATTTCTAACAGGCTAATCTACATAAACAAAAGCCCTCTGGAGTTTTAGCAATTTTTTCTTTTTTTGATATAGATATGTGTTTATTCTTTAAGATTGATAAATTATATATACATATATATACACATTATGTACATCTATAACCATCTATCAATCTAATCTCCAAAGCCAATGCCTATTACCCCCTGTCACCCATTTCTGTTCCATGTTTCAATGAGAAACTCAGACTATGAATTCTTATGTGTAATAGCTTCAACCTAATTTTTTTTTACTCTAGTTGAGACTAGCCACATCTGTGTCAGGGAAGACTAGGAGGAATGAATTAATTCCCAGTTCGCCACATCTACAGAAAGCACATACAATTACCCATTTCTCTCTCTGTAAACAAAACTGTTTGCTACTCAGCCATAACATCTTGTTTCTGGTTTTTGCTTCAACTTCCTCAGTGTTTTCACTGTTTCTTATCATTCTCCAACCTCAATAGATGATGTGTTTTTGAAGCAGAACCATTCAACAAGCTAAAATCTTCCCATTATTTTTGAAATCCCCATCTTAACAACATCAAAAAAAATCACAAATTATTCAAGCATTATGGAAAGGGATGTCCAGAAATACCACAGCAAAGAAAACAAAA
>PVKE010010385.1:0-42597 GCA_004027555.1 Craseonycteris thonglongyai | reverse complement strand
TTGCTCTGTACATTTTTTAACTTGAATTTTACTTGATTAAATTTCAGAGTATGGGCATTTGAATGGGAGGACCTAGGTAAGGGCTGGCTTTAGGAGTGGGAGGGCAGTGTGGCACTGGTACTGGAAGGGGGGAGGAAAGGGAGGAGGGGTGGGTGCTATATTGCAGAGGGTGGGGCTGGTAGGGAATATGGGTTGAAGGGGAATTCTCTTGAGAAAAGATCAGTGAGTAGAGCTCTGGGAAATTGAATAGAGCTCATGGGCAAAGAAAATACTAATAGTAGTAAATTGTCAATGCTAATTGTTGCTTGAAAGCACAAAAGCTGCCTGGAAACTTTCTAAAGCACTTAGAAGTATGAAGTGCAGGGAGAAAAGCAGAATTGCTTTGGTATGAGGTGGGGAAGATAATGTCAGTCACTTGAAAAGTTGTGACAAAAATTTACATCGGGAAAGGATTAACATCCTTCACTGCTTTTCGAGTCAAAGTGGTTTATCTGAAGCTGTGAAGGTGGGCAATGTGTTCAGCAGTTAAGTCTTAGCGAAGGCTTTAAATGCTCAAATTGTTTTTTAAAGTAAGCTTGAGATTTTGGTGTGCACTTGAGATTAGATATACTCTTCTGGGTTTGTAATTCATTTTTGCTCACTGAGATATTTTGTGATTGAAAATTCTGAGCACATTGAAAATGCAATGATTTCTAAAGGAATTTTGTATGTTACATTGTGATTATATAAACCGCTTATCTTTGTAATTGATATTAACAAGTTTTTGCTTATCTTTTCATAGTCAATGTAACAAGAAGAACCAAATAACCTTTCGTGATCACTATAAAATTACTGTAATATTTGGTAGCATGCAATTCATGCCTCCTTGCTAAGGTTCAAATTAATAATCCACCTATCTTTAGTTTGAACGTTTATGCTTTTTAAATGATCCAGTATTAGAGGGGAAACTATCAGCCAACATCACTTTGTGGAAGAAGCAAAATTGGGGGTGGAGTATTTACTAGATGTGGTCTGATCATAAAAATTCAGGGTAAGATCTGAAAACCCGTATGATATCACTTGTTTCTGAGATGCATATATTGAATTGCTAAGGTAATACCAGTGGCTTTTTCTTATGTTCCTCTTATACTTGGGAAATTTTACTTTAAAAAGTTTAAATTGCAAATACTTTTTGCTCTTGGGGTTTTTTTTGGGTTTTTTTTTTATGTTTAAAAATATGTTGACCTGATAGTTCATTCATAACCAGTGACTTAGGCATGACACAGTTCCTGTTATTGAAATTCGGAGTATTAGTCACACATGTACGGGGAAATATGTAGGATATGCTGTTGTGAAATCAAAACTGTAAAAATAGGTTAAAAGTATCTGTATTCTGTTTCGTAAGAACCAATACTGTTGCCTCATGTACATGATTACTAATCATTTTTCTTCCCCATACAGCACAAATAAAGGTTTGAGTTCTAAACTCAAAAAAAAAAGAATAAAAAGAATTGTACCTATTACACAAAATAACCCACTACAGCATTTTTATAGAAAGCACAGAGTAAGCACCCCCAAAATGTTAACTGCTGTTATTCACATTTCATGTTATTTTAGCATTGATTTGGAAATGCAATGGATCCAGTTAACTAAAATCACAACAACCCATAAAGAACACCTATATTCAGAAAAAAACAATCTGATATAGTTACAATCTATAAAGCAAACTGTATTTTTCTTCTTCAACCTTGGTCTTAAAAGATCTATATTATAATTAGTTTCAGTTTTTAAAATCCTGAAATAGTTATTTTGCCCACATATAAAATTAACATAGTATTTAAATGATACATTTTCTTCCCTTACAGACTATGGTTTCTCGAGAGCGCAGTACATTGACTATAAAAATTCAGCAAAACTGCTGACAAAAATTATTCTTGGAAAATAAGTTTTAAGATTTTCTAGTTTTAATTTTATGATTAAATTATTAAGCCAAATTTTTAAAAATAAAGAACAAAAATTAAAGATGGTTGTCCAAAAGGCAAAAACAAAAGTACATTGCCAAAATATTTAAAGATATATCATACATAAATATTTCCAAAGGCAATAAAAGTTACTACATGCTCATATAAATAGCTGAATGGCCAAAAGTTTTAAATAATTTCCTGAGAGATAAGAACCATATGGGAAGAGTCAGATTTTAAGTACTCGGCACAGGAAGGAATTAAACCCAGCTAACCAGTCTTTCTTTTCAATTCTTTCCAACATTTAAAATGTCAATCAGTAGAAACAGCAGATAAAAGATGCAAACAAACTATGTTTGAAACTGAAATCAGACTATAATACCAACAATAGTTTTTCTATACACCTATTAGAATGTTGAGATAGAACAGCAACTAGCATGGACTGCATGGTAACTGCACAAAATCAAGTAGCATTGACTCAGAACTGAATAGAGAGACCTTGCCTGGTATACACTTAAGTTGACGACACTAAGAAAAATCATAGTTAGCTACTCTGAGCATTCTTCCTATCCCATTCCTTCCCCATGTTCTTGAAAAAGGATCAGCTTCTGAGAAAAAATTTAAAAACCTAATACTTTAACAAAAATAAATACGGGGAATTAATAGTGCTGACCTTCACACTATCACTGAGACACTCCCTTCTCTTAATCTAACACTAGCATTTTTTTTCTTCTTTTCTCATAAACTCACTCTTTCTGAGCTCAACTTTATTTTTCTGCTCATCATTCCCAAAATCTGTACAATTTTGATGTGCTTTTGCTTATATGAACTACCCCACCTTTTGGACAAACAGTACGATGGTAACTATTATATTTATCTCACTATGGATGCTATTTATACCTTCTCACAATTACAGTCCACACCTAAAACAACCAAAAGGAAAAAGGATAGCAAAACAGGAAGAGAACTTGTAAGATTGTGTTTGATCATATTTTTATCAATTCTAATTTTCTGACAATATGGAGAAATGCTGTCTTAAGTTGGTATAATACCTGAAACAGTAATATACGCATTAATAATAGCCAATTAAGTTTAATGGCTAATGATGATAGGAGGAAAACCATTAAAGGATATTACATAAAATGCCTTGCTGGATTGTCAGGTGTCTTACAGGCATCTACTCAATAAATGTTGGTTGAATGTATTAATTAACTGGTAATAGAGATAAACCTAGAAAATCCTAAGCTTTCATTCAATTTTCTGTTCTAGACAATTGTCTTTTGGATATGCAGCCATATTCAATAGTCAGAAACGACAAAACGTCTACCATTCCTGATACATACACACTAATGAGAATCTTTTAAGAAAGATATTCATAAAGCGTCCTACCTGCTCTTCTATCATTCCTTTCAACATCAATACAAAACACAGGTATTCTCTCCTTTTTCTCCTTCCTTTCTGAGGAGGAATCTTCAAAAAAGTCTACATATGGAATGCTAATTTTCCATGCAGCAAGGTTTCGGGGAGTATTAGGTGTGCTCACAGCCTCCATTGGAGAATCATCTTCCATTACAACAATACCTTCTTCAATCTGGAAAAAAATCACCAGGAAAAATGAAATTATTTCCAGGGCCTGAGATACAACTATAAAGTAATGTGCCCATATAAATTCTATAATTTTAATACTTTTGAAATTAGGTAATATCAAATTTTCCACTGAAAATATAAAGATAAAAAATAAAACTGACAAGGTACTACCATCAACTCCAAGTTTTGTTATATCACCTATATATGAAAATTCAGTAGAAAATAGAAAACATACTTCAGATTACTGGAAAAGATATTAAAAACACACAAATATAGGAAAATATTTAACTTTAATGTACTGATATTTTTCATTTAAGGATGTAAAATTTTATAAATAGTATCAGCCGTTAATGGTGACTGCACCGATAAATTGGATCTGTGATATATTGCTGGTTACTAGATATATTGGCACAACCCTTCTGGAAAGCATTTTGGCAATGTGTATTTATAAAAAGCCATAAAACAGTTTTAACCAAGTAATTCCATTTCTGAGAATTTATTCTAATAAAAGTATTCCAAATAAAAGTTTTAAACTGTGAAAAAGGCACAAGTATAAATATATTCAAAAGTATTAAATAATATAAAATTAGAAGAGATCTGAAAGTGACCCATCTCTATAGAATTAAAATTTTTAATGTCCTATTAAAACAAAATTGTTTAATTTAAACATCAAAAAACGTTTGAATATATTTTAAAAATATAACTTGAAAACTTGAAATATACACACAGAAAGAAAAAAATTGTCTCTAATTCATTAAATTTAAAAAGAACCTCTGAATTGGCATATGATAACACCCCTGATTCATACTGAAGGGGGCAAAATAGTACAGATAAACACATTTTTTTACAGCAGAGTCAAAGGGTATAGCACTTAAAAGAATTCTGAATAGCCCTGTCAGAACAAAGCACCCTACTTTCACTCTCAGTTCTACTCTCTTCTTACACCTGGTAACCACCTCTCTTCTAAGTGAATTATTTTCCTCCCAACATAGTCCCTTGGAAATTATCCCTTTTTTTCTGGTCTTGTCCTAAAATGGCTTTCCATAATCCCAAATAACACCATTAGTAATCTTAGGAGTCTTCAAGGCATGAAATCATAAAAACAGATGATAGGCGTTGGTACTGGTCTTTTGGGGGACATGGCTTTCTCTCTCCTTATAAACCTAAAAGAAAAACACAGAAAAGTATGAGAGGAAAACGCCCACTCCACTGCTTGGTACAGGGTACCCTGAAGCACAGGGTAGCACTTTCCATGGTATACATACAACTGTCTTTTTGTTAGTGGATTCAGCTTCTGAGAAGAGAAGATCACATGAAGCTAAAATAATTTGTTTAACAAGCTGACTAAAAGTCAAAAAATTGGATATTCTTAAATAAAAAGTTCCACAAAAATCAACCTAAGAAGCAAAATGGGACAACAAAATTCTTCAAACATAAAAATATCAATGAAGGACACGACAAAGTTTTATAATTTATTACTGTTACCATTTATATGGTATTTATATCAAACAAAGTATAATGAAAACTCTCTAGGGCAATATTTCTCTAAGAATTTTCAGGGAATGCCAGGATAGCTCAAGCTATCCTAAGCACTGGTCTTGTAACCACAAGGTCCAGGGATTGATTCTTGGCCCCAGGCCCATACAAACCCCATATGCTGAACTGTGGTGCAACTAGGACCCACAGGAATGGCAGAGAAGGTTCTCATCTCCCATGTAGGAGGCCCCTGGTTCTGTTTCCACCCCACACGGCCCTACATCCACTTGTGTGAAATGACATTATATCACAACTAATGACATATAGCTATGGAGAATGCTCTGCCTCCACCCCCCTTTCTCTCTTTTTCTCACCTTAAATCTTAGAAAGAAAGAAAAAAAAAAGACACCCTCTTATTCCTAAAGCAAAAATGCAACTTGCATTTCAAGTCATCAGAAAGAACAAAACATACAAAGTTCATCTTCCCCCACAAAAATTATGTTTTGAAAAGTTCACAATAACATGAGTAAATGGTTTTATTATAGTATTAAATAGGGAGAGGACAAGGTAGCAAACCATATATATATAATATAGCCTACTCAATGGAGGTAGAAAAGAAAAGGTTTTTGTTTTGTTCTGTTTTTAAGAAAATCACTAAAATGTTAATAGAAATGGTTATTGGTTGGTAGAATTATGGGTGTTACGTTAATACTTTTTCACTTTCCTATGTTATTTAAAATTGACATAATGCACTTAAAATTAAAAAACATAAACATTTTGAAAAAGGCTCCTTCCTCTGACCTACTGTCTTCTATCAACACTTTCAAAGAAAAACAGGGAATAATATTTTTTTAAAATGCTGTATCTAGATTATCTAATAAGGAAAAAAGTATTAAATAAGATTTTCTTCCATATTTATGAAGAAGCAGTAAATCTTACCAATTCATCAATGCAATGGGAAAGAGGTCAAAAGGAAGGAGTAAAGGGGAAAAACGGTTACTCCTCCCCCACCCTCTCCTTCTTGATCATGCCAATTCAATCACTACTATTCATCCTTTTCATACCTAGTTTAGTGAATTCCTTAAGGGCAAAGTCTACGTCTTAATCATCTCTATCCCCAGTACTCAAAGTTAGTAAAAGGCAAAATGAGGATCCAGGATCTCTGTTCAATAAAGATCTGTTAAACAAATAATAAGTACAAATGAGACAACCTCTGCCTTTATTGGAACTCACGAATTGGTAGGGAAGATAATCATAAATATATAATTTCAAATACAATATGGTACACACTTCAACATATGATCTAACAGTAACACAAAGGAGGAAATGTTTAATACTACTTGGGGACTCAGGTAAGGGTTTATAGGGAAGGCATTTCAGGAAGGACACCATGTGTAAAGATACAGAGAAATAAAATAGTATTGTGGGTATAATGACATATAAATCTACAGGGAATCCTATTAAAATGCAAATTATGACTCAGTAGGCCTAGGATGGAGTCTGAGATTCTATATTTATAATAAGCTCCCAGGTAATACTGATGCCATTGATCCACACATCACAGTTTGAGTAGCAAGAGGTTAGGATATCTATTAACAATTATGTATGCCTGGAAGGAGATAAGATCAGGATATAAAGAAAAAATCCTAACCAAAAGATAGTAAATTGTTTGACTGTTAGAAATATCTCAGCTTAACAGAAACAATTTTGGCCTTAGTAAGCAGTAACTTAGTGCTTAGGAATTTTAAATGTTAATTTAGCACCATGAAAACAATGATAGGAAAGCTGGGATGGCTCAGCGGGTTAAGTGCTCACTTTGCAGCCCTGGGGACCCAGGATCGAGTCCTGGCCCTGGCCCGTGCGGACCCATGTGCTGAACTAGGAAGTGCCCCCAGTTCAGTTCGGTTGGGTTCTCACTGGGGTGAGACCCCGGCCCAGTTCCTGCCCTGTTCAGCCCCGTGCCCACCTGTGGAATGAAACTATGTGAAAAAACCAATGATGTGCAACTGTGGAGACTGTTCTGGGCCCTCTCCTTTCTCTCTGTCTCTGTATCCCTCTCTCTATCAAAACAACAAAAATAAATCTTTAAAAACAAAAACAATGATAACTAATGGAAGAATGGGGAAATTGAAGGAAGTCTGAAATAGGAAGTAAGATAAAGAGGAAAAATAACGAGTATATACAATTTTTAATGCCATTGTAAGTCTAAGTTATACATATAATCAAATTGAAAATTACTTACAAAGTCATCTTCACCTTCAGCTAAACCATAATTAGGCAACATTGCTCCCTCCAAGGTGGTGCTCTTGAATACTCCCTTAATTTTGCTACCTATTCTGCTGATTCCAAATGATTCTCCTCTTTTCTGTGTACTCCTGATTATTAAACAAAATTGTATTAAGTACAAAATTTATCTCAATAGTCTAGTTTACTGTAAACAATCATAAAAATAGTTGTGAAAAAGGTAAACTGAAGGTATAGCTAGCATAAATTTTTGGAGTTTTCAGTCACAGATAAAGTCTCAACAACTCAAAACAAAAAAAACATAAAAATCAAAGTTTAAATATGGGGGAATGAATAAATGGGACAATATAATGTTTGTTTCAAATACTAACAAACATTTGAAATTTACCTATTTTACTTTAAAACATTAACTGAACTAAAATGCTTAAAAGATGAGAGCCCCCTAGTGGTACATAGTTCTTACTGTCATACATACGTATTACAAAAGGAATAAAAAATACGGCAAGACTAATGGTCAAAACAGATAAAAAATGAGGTAAGAGCAACATTCAAAATGGAATATCCATTTACAACTATATTGTTACAATAACATAGTGTAACAAAAAATATATATAACTATGACCTTCTCAGTACTTCATTTTCAGACAGAACTTTAAGAATATCTGTCCTCTATGAATTTCATTTACAAAATCAACTTTAATCATATAAATACTCAAAAGAAGAACACAGTATAAAATGCATCTTAACTTAAAAGTAATAAAAATAAGACAAAATGCCAAAGGCAAGAGTTAGTAAAAAGTATAAGTATAAAAGCAAATGTAGCCTAAGGAAGTAGCCTGCTCTGCCATATATATTAATATTAACCATTATAAACCTCAAGACACACACACACACACACACACACACACACACACACACACACACACACACACACACACCCATATGTGTATATATACATACGCAGAAAGTCCCTCCATTATGGCCTACTTACTGCCTCATATTTCAACAAATGAAAACATAGCTTTTATCCAACTTAAAACTCATGCTTATTATATAATACTACAGATATCCCAAAATATTTTAAAATCCAAGAAAGTTTTGAATGCTTAATGTATAGCTATTATTCCTCTGAGCAAAATTTGTTTACTAAAATAATGCAACAATTACAATAATAGAAGTAAACTGATCAAGTTTCAACTAAGGTATAAGGTGGCATATGCAGGTTATGCATGTTCAAGGAGCAAATCAAACTTATATTAAAACTGGAAAAATTCTAATATTAATAGTAAGTAGTATGTAGTAAAGAGGGTACTTAAACTAGATTATTTTACTTAAACAAGCATGCAATTAGTGTTTTTTAAAAATCCAGAGCTGTAATTGCAATTCTCGGATAGAAATGTTCCAAAAACAAATATTAAAATTGTTAACAAAATATTAAAATCTAGATAGATTATTCTAGTCACTAGAACTTTTTATAGATTATAAAATAATTGGGCTTTTTGAAATATGAAGTATCTTTTAAATATCTCACTTGTGTTTAGGTCCAGAAATACAGAAATACTGTATTTATTTCTTGCTTTAAAAAAATTATTTAGGGGATGCTGGGATGGCTCAGCAGGTTAAGCACTTGCTTTGCAGCCTTAGGGTCCAAGGATCAAATCCCGGCCTCAGCCCATGTGGACCCATATGCTAAACTGGGGTGTGCCCCCCAGTTCAGTTCTCACTGGGACGAGCTTCCCATGTGGTAGGCCCCAGGTTCAGCCCCCAGCTCATGGGGGCGTGCCTCCCATGTAGGAGGCCCCCACCCTGCTCCTGCCCTGTGAGGCCCCCATCCAACTGTGTGGAATGAAACTGATAAAAACTGATGACGTACAACTACGGAGACTGCTCTGGGCCCTCCCCCTTCTCTCTGTCTCTCTCTGTCTCTGTCTCTCTCTGTCAAAAACAATAAAAAAAAAATTATTTAAACACAACTAATTCTAAAAGTAATATAGTAAAATCAACACACACAAATTAATCAATAACCCTCAAAAGCTAGATACTGGCTTTTTCATTCTATTTTTATATTCTAATGAAATATATCATGCTAAAAGGAGGTATCTAGACTCAAAGTAAAGGTTAATTTTAAAAGGATATCCTAAATAGTTGATATAAAGGTAGTAAGAGCACAGTGTTTCATTATTTTCCATTTTAGTTGTACTGAGGTTGTTTTGGTTGTACTTTCTATACTTAAACAGATAACATTCAAAAAGAATCACATGCTGTCTCAAGACTTACCGAAAATCATCCAAACTTAGGCTACCTCTGAAATAACAGATATGTGGAATTATAGAAGGAAAGGAGAGAAGAGAAAGCCCAGATATTAAACAAGTTTCATTTTAGAACACAAAACAAAATTTTAAAGCTTAAAAGTTACACAGGTGGACAGCATTCATTTTTGTAAAGGGAAGGAATTCTTATAAATAACATGGTAAAGAAAAGAAAAACAAAATATAAGGGCTAACTGTTTTGGGGGACTTGAGGGTATGAATTCTAAACCATTAAAAAGTTCTTAAAAACTCAGTATGTCAGCAAATAATTCTGTATTTTTTGTCCTCATTTAGGCATACCAATTGAAAAGTATGCAGAGACTAAGCCACTAAAATTTGGCACAGAAAACAAACATATTTTCCAGCATAAAATTCATGTCCATATTAGATATAATTATGCATGCTTCACACATTTTTAGTTTGCATACTTTAAAAAGTATGTTTTAGAATAGGAAGCAGAGTTAACAAAAGATCCCTAAACATTTTTTAAGTTGCGCTTTGATTATGAAATAAAACAAAATATGCATTAAAATTTTAAGATATAATTAAATAAAATGTAGACATAAAATATAAAATGTAATTCAATAAAATGTAGACATAAAATATATGGATATTTTACATATTTTAAGTCATTTAACAAAAATTTAGCAGTGCTACTCTAAATTTCAATGAAAGAATGTTAAGAAAGTCTTTTACTTATTATATATACGGTAGTAGGCAAATGAATCACACAGAAGCAGAATCCTGACAAGAATGATAGTTAATATTAGAGTCAGGTCAATAATGAAGAAAAACTTAACTTTTTTGAAATCATAATCAGAATGAAAACAACCCATGTATTCATCCTGTTTATATTTTAAAGCTAGTGCTTTAAATATGGGGGAAACCAAGTAGGTGTTCTCAAAGTGGCAAAGAAAGCTTTCCATCTCTGAAATTGACCCTGACTTATATTTAACTACTCAGCAAGCTTATAAAATCAAAAAACTACTTTGCTTTAAATGGTCCTACACAGGAGTTTCTATTAAATCCTATTAAACTTAATATTGTACTATGAAACTCCAAACATCCTGAGTCTATAAATAGGGATAAATTTCACTTACTTGTCAAGAGATGTTGAAAAATTTGATAAATCTTGAAAAAGTATTCAGATGACAGAAGAGTCATGTGGATTGGGTAAAGAATGCTACTTTAAATAGCATGTATGGGATTTTTGTGAAATAGTGTTTCATATATGTAATCCATAAATTCTTAAGAAAAAGTAAAGAAGTGATAGTAATATTTTTAAAAAGAATCATAGGGGAAGCCGGGATGGCTCAGTGGGTTAAGCGCTCACTTTGCAGCGCCAGGGACCGGGGATCAAATCCCGGCCCCGGCCCCGGCCTGTGCGGAACCATATGCTGAACTGGGATCTCCCCAAGTCAGTTCTCTCTCTGTCTCTGTATCTATCTATCTCTCTCTCTCTCTCTCTCTCTCTCTCTCTCTCTCTCTCTCTCTGTCAAAAATAAATAAATAAATAAATAAATATTAAAAAAAAAAAAGAATCATAAAGATATTTTCTACCATTCAGAAAAGTTGTTTTATGTATGTATACTACTTAATACTGAGGAATTATGTAAGAATTAATATTCAACATTCAAAAATTCAAATCTATTTCTGCAACCATTGGTTACATCAAAAAAATTAATATATTCTCCCCATGGCTAAGGTGTTTACATTTTTCTTTATATTATCTGTCTAAAAAAATCCACTCCATTTTCTACTTCTTTCTTTCTACAACATTTTCAATTTATTTATATATTAGATCTTTGTTCAGAAAAACTAGAAGGTATACAGAGCAATGTGAATATCCTATAGATTTATCTGTCTATTTTGTACATATAACAAAGGACAAATCAAGACATTAAATATTTAGTTTATAAATGGATAAAGCTTCTCTTCTGTTCCTTTCCTTAGGTCATTTACCTGCACACTTACATTTCTAGAGCCAGAAGGGAAAGGGAGAAAAATCTCTCTACTTTTATAACCAATAAGTACTCTAATAGAAAGTACTCTCTAGGAAAACTAACTGTCTAAAATTATCAGTGGGGGAAGCCGGGATGGCTCAGTGGGTTAAGCGCTCACTTTGCAGCCCCAGGGACTGGGATTGAATCCTGGTCCAGCCCATGTGGACCCATATGCTGAACTGGGGAGTGCCCCCAGCTCGGTTCTCACTGGGGTGAGACCCCAGCCCAGTTCCTGCCCTGTGCAGCCCTGCGCCCAACTGTGGAATGAAAGAAAAACCGATGGTGTACAACTATGGAGACTGTTCTGGGCCCTCCCCCTTCTCTCTGTCTCTGTATCTCTCTCTCTCTCACTCTGTCAAAAACAATAAAAATAAATATTTAAAATTATCAGTGGATCTAATTCATGCATGCAATCCATAATCTCCAATAAAGCAGGTAATCAAGAACTAATATGTATTAAGTATCAGATTAACAAGGTAATGGTGTGTAACTTGCTAAATTTTTCTAAAAGAATTTCAGGCATTTGCAGTTATTGTATGTAGTATAGCTCTACAGTTCCTTAGTAAAATGTCTTGTCTATTTTTGTAGCAATGGAACAACACATTCACAGAAAAACAGCTAATAAAAACAATGACACTATCAGAACGATTAGTATCATCAAGTACAAAAACAAAATATACATGATTAAATATACCTACCTGTTGAATTTTGAATTGCGTGTTGGTGACTCTGCACCTCTTAAAAGTTGTCTGAAATACTTAAAAAATAATTATGATTTATTAATCTAATATTTAATATTAAAACATGCTACTTTACCATACTACTTTCAAATTTAAAGAAAACATTATTTAAACCAAGTGAATAAAACCACAATCAAATACAGTAAGGAGTAAAACACTGCAAGTTGATATTCAGGTCATTTGATTTCCACAGGTCTAAAAAGAATGGATATATAAGAATGGGGTTTCTGTTATAGCACAGTACCACAAAACAACTCAGGCATATGGCAAATCAGGTAGTCCAATTTGGGATCAATCTACTTAGTCATATATATACATACAAACACAATTTTGGTAATAATTATATTTATAATCAACTTCTAATTTCTATTAAGTTATGTAATAGAAAAGAGCATTCGCTTTCTTAATCATATTTTATTTTTATTTTGTTATTTGAATCACTCATCTAATGATATCAAAGCTTCTATTAAATTTTATAGAAAAATCCTCAAACAATATTAATATTTTGACTCACCTCATCACTGTGGCAGAACATAGGAGTAAACACATTCTCCAACAAAGAAAGTACATGTTCATATGCTTCAAAAAGACATCTCATAGTTTGAAGTTTCACAACATCTATATATGGGCCTTCAGCAACTATTAAAAAAAATTATATTGTAGAAATTGTTTATGAATAGCATAAATACATTATATATTAATTTAAAATACATTACAGTGAAATAGCATGCAAACAGCCCTGAAACCATGTTTTGCAGAAAATCCACTGTAAGGTATAGAAATCACACTAGAATGAGGAATTAGAACAGCCAAGCTCCAGTTCTGGCAAGTAGTAGTTATGTGAACTATGAATAAGTTTCTTCATCAAAGCTTTCACCTTTTTAGTAAAACAGGGTAAGGGCTGCCTGTGTATCTCACACAGTTCTTGCAATAATAAATAAAATACATGAGAAAACTCTGAAAACTGTAAAAAGCTATAGAAATCATTTTCATCATCAACTCTGACTTACTTTTCTGAATCTCTTCTACAATGAAGGGATCAAATCGAATTTTATCAATACTTTCATCCAAACAGTATGTTTTATAAATCTTCTGCAACTCCTCATGAAGAGATAACATTTCATCATTTGATAACTCTGGCCGCAAAATTCTATCATTGAATTCCTCTAGCAAATTAGACAAGAGTAAGAAAAAATATGTATTTTAATATACAAATATTCATAAAAACATGTTCCAGTCTAATTGTTATCAATATTAAAATCAACATTTATAATATAAACAAACTATCATCATTTTAAGCTTTTAAAAAGATTTAACTGGGAGTAAAATAACTACTTAAATGAAAGAGAAACTCAGTCACCCCAACATTTTATATACCAATATAAAATATGTAAATACTTACATAGCCATACAAATTTTCTAAAATTTAGAATAATAAATACATTTCTATAACTTTCTTTAAATAACATATTGATTTCTTATACCAAGAGTCTTCAATATTTTGAAATCTGATTTACTAAAATAATAGTAAAAACTAAGGCTTTGGTTTTTTCTAGTTCCTCTCAAGTTTTTAAACATTTCCTTCAACCATACAGGCTACAAACTAGTGATAAAGTTGAGAGTCTGAACAAATGAATCATTTTTTTATAAAATGTCAGATAATAGCATTTGGATAACCAAAATGTTGACTGCCTTTTTTTTTTTTTTAATTATGAGAGTTGCTGATATGGAGTTTATGCCTTCTTAATTATCCATTCTGAAACACAGAGAGATAGAGAAGGTATTAAAAAAAGAAAAAAATAGAATAGAGCATAAGATCTTTGGGATAATAGAAAATTTATGTATTTGGAATCTCAAAAAAAGGAGAGAGAAAATTAAGCAGAATATTTGAATAGATAACCACCAAGAACTTTCAAAAATGATGAAAGACACCAACCTACATATCCAATACAATAAAAGCCAAGCATTATAAATAAAAGAAAAACTACACATTATAGTCAAATTATAAAAACCAAAAATCAGTCAGGGAGAAAAGGGATATATTATATAGAGGGGAACAAACATAAGAATGGATGCTTATTTCTCATTAGAAACAATGACATTGTCCAAAAGACAATGAAAGAATGACTTCAAAGAACTGAAAGCAAAAAGTATCTCTATATTCAGTGAAAATATTCTTCAAAATTGAGACAAAAATAAACATCTCTTCTGACAGACAAAAGCTAAGAGAATAAGCCTCTAGCAGATTGGCACTATAAGAAATGTGAAAAAGATTTCTTTCAGCAGAGGAGAAATGTAACGGAAACCTGGTACTACAGAAAGGAATAGAGCACCAGAAAGGTAAATATGCCAATAAATATATAAAACAGCCAAAATGTGTGTGTGTATGACAACTATTTAAGGAAGAGTTAACAATGTACTGTGGAATTTATAGCCTACACAGAATTAAAATATATGATAAACACAACAGGTGGGAAGGGGTAATTTGAATTATATTGACATTCTTATATTCTTTCTGAAGTAGTAAAATATTTTTAAGTGAAGACTCTGATAAATGAAAGATGTGTAGTATAATCACTGAGCAATGACTAAAAATAAAAAGAAAAGAAGAAAACAGGAGACACAAATGTAATAAAAAGCCAACAGAGGAAACAAACTGAAGTACTAAAAAACGCTCCAGTAACCCAAAGAAAGTCAGGAAAAAAGGAGAAGAGCAAAGAATATATAAAACAAATAAGAAACACCAGGATAGAAGACCTAATAATAAACATATAATAATTATATTAAGTGTAAAAGTACTACACATTGTAATTAGAAAACAGATTAGATTTTTTAAAGCAAGATTTAACAATATGCTGTATATTAGAAGTACATAAAAAACTTGAATCATATAAAAAGATACACAATGAAAATCCAAGTGTAAAGAAAGATGGTGTAGCTGTATTTATATCAAATAAAGTAGACTTCAAGACTGAATTACCAGAGATAGAGCATTTTATAATAAGTTAAGTATAAGATAACATAATCTTAAATGTGTCTACAGCTAATAAGTTCAAAATACATGAAAAAATTAACAAAATGAAAGTAGCAAATCCATTTAAAAAATCAGAAAGAATACAGAATATCTGAATAGAATCCATCAATTTAACCTGACATTTGTAGAATGCTATTCAACACAGCAAAATTGATGTTCTTGTAATACACACATGGAACATTTATTAAGACTGACCATTTGAGTTTGCCCATAAAATAAGTTTCAATAAATTTTATTTACTGAAACCACAGAGAATATATTGTATGATCAGTTTGAAATCAATCACAGTAAGATACCTCAAAAAGCTCCAATCTCAGGGAAGCCGGGATGGCTCAGTGGGTTAAGCGCTCACTTTGCAACCCCGGGGACCGAAAATCAAATCCCGGCCCTGGCCCACGCAGACCCACATGCTGAACTGGGGAGTGCCCCCAGTTCAGTTCTCACCAGGGTGAAGACCCCGGCCCAGTTCCTATCCTGTGCAGCCCCACGCCCACCTGTGGAATGAAACTATGTGGAAAAACCAATGATGTATAACTATGGAGACTGTTCTGGGCCCTTCCCCTTCTCTCTGTCTCTGACTCTGTATCTCTCTCTCTCTGTCAAAAACAATAAAAATAAATCTTTAGAAAAAATTAAAAATAAACATTAATATCTTGAATTTCATCAAAATTAAAAAGTTCTGCTCATCAAAGTACAATATGCAGAAAATGAAAAGACAAGCCATGGTCTGGAAAACAATATTAATAATATTTGTATCTAACAAAAAAATTGTATTTAAAATATGTGAAGAACTCCTATAATTTAATGACAAAAAGGAAAACAATTCAATAAAAAGCAGGCTAAAGACTTAAATACTTCCATTGCAAGATGTCCATACAGCCAATAAACTTATGATAAAATGTTCAACACCATTAGTCATTAGAGAAATACAAATTAAAAGCAAACAATATACCACCATATACCCACTAAGCTGGTTAAAATTAAAAATATATATATATACCACCAAATTTTAGTAAAGATATAGAGTAACCAGAACTCTCACACATTGCTAAGGGAAATAAAATAGTATAACCACTTTGAAAAACATTATGGCAGTTTCTTATACAATTAAACATATATCAACCCTGTGACCCAGCAATTCCATTTATTAAATATAGAGAGAAAGCCTTGTATAAGAATAGTCATGGCAACTTTATTCATAATAGCCCAAAAGTGGAAGTAGTCCAAATATCCATCTGCAAGAAGAATAGATAAAAAAACTGTGGCACACTCATACACAATACTACTACTTAGCAATAAAATAGAGCAAAGTACCGTACTCAATTATACAACAACATGGATTAATCTTGTAAAGCATTACCCTGAATCAATGAAGCTAAGCACAAAAGAGTACATATTATACTATGTGATTCAAGTTATATAAGGAAATTGTACAGGCAAAACTAATCTGTAGTAAAAGAAATGAGACCAGTGATTGCTTTGGCAGGAGTAGGAGCAGGAGTGGAACCTCTGAGAACCCTAAAAAATCTTTCTGGAGTGATGGAAATGTTTTATATCTTGATAAAAGTATAAGTTGTATGGACTACAGATTGTCAAAACTGATCAAACTGTTCATTTAAGTTCTATGAGTTTCATGTGTAAATTATACTAAAATTTTTGAAAAGTAATAAAATTAGATGCATTAAAAAATAATCTTTTCACAGTCCAATGTCTCATAAATCAAATGCAAGATGTTACAGAGGTTAAAATCAAAATTAAAAAAATTTTTTTTTTATATATATTTATAGAGAGTAATTATTTTATCTTCAGTGCATATTTATTTCTATTTTACTTCTGACAGATAGAGAGAGAGACAGAGACAGAGACAGCTAGAGAACCGAATTGTGGGAACTCCCCAGTTCAGCATGTGGGTCCGCCCAGGCCGGAGCCGGGATTCGATCCTCGGTCCTCGTGGCCTCAAAGCGAGCGCTCAACCCGCTGAGCCGTCCCGGCTTCCCCCTTTTTTTTTTTTTTTTAAAATATATTTTTATTTATTTATTTATTTTTGACAGAGAGAGAGATACAGAGACAGAGAGAGAACTGAACTGGGGGAGCTCCCAGTTCAGCATATGGGTCCGCACGGGCCGGGGCCGGGATTCGATCCTCGGTCCCTGGGGCTGCAAAGTGAGCGCTTAACCCACTGAGCCGTCCCGGCTGCCCAAAATTAAAAATTTTTATATTTGATTATGTTATCAAAATAATCCTTAACAAAAACTATGAAAAAGTACTATTGATATAGGCTATTGAGTTTTTAATATATTTTCATTATACTTAATTTTTAGTAGTTGTTTTCTGCTAATAGGATTTATTTGAAGTCATAGATTATGTCCCAATCTGGAAGAGTGGATATTTGAGAGACAACATCATAGGTGCTCTTAGAAAAATCTAGTGAATGAAATGTAATACAACGATAGATGACTATAACATCAAATCTGATCAAAATATTCAAATATTAGAAAATTTAAAAATGACTTCAGTAAAATACACAGGTAAGCCTCACCCACAGTCAGACAAATCTGCAACACATGCACTGCTCCTTCTTGTTTCAGAAAATTCATAAAACGAAATAAGAGATCTTGTTGCTCTCTGATTTGCTTCAATTCTAACTTCAGCACCTAGATATAATATGGGAGGAAGAGTCAGTTAAGGCGACACAAATACATGATAAAATTGTTCATATCAAAAGCAGTTAACAGCTATTGTTGAAAAATACTTACAGATGGCTTTTTATTTCGAGGTTCTGCAAATTTCTGCAAGAATGGAACCAAAGGGGAAAGTGGTTCAGTTGCTTTTTCAGGCTTTGAAGAAAGAAAATTAATTAATTCATTAAAATTGTCATTTGATTTGACAGATATGAATTAGAATTCAATGCAATGTATAGTGTTTTCTAATATGTTCAATACTCACTGGGCTGTCATCTCTGAAGATGATAACCAAATGATTCACAGTATCCTAGTGAAAAGTATGAACACGGGTCAAAGAAATTCCATTACTATATTCTGTCCAGAATTCTCATAGCTTATATATTATAAAAGTTTCTAGAAAAATGAACAAAAAAATGGAACAGTAGCAAAGCACCTGCACTTAGGTAATACAGAGGGACTTTAAAAATCTGCAATTCATGTTCTCACATTTTGTCAAAATATGCAAAGAAAAGTTATTCTGACCTTAGCATTTAAAAAGTTTATAAAATATTCCTTTTTCTTCAAAATCTTACTGGATCAAAAGCAAAACAACTCATGTGTCTATCAATGGATGGATGAATAACAAAATGTTTTTTATATACCTACAATGGAATATTATTCAGCCTTTAAAAGGAAGGAAATTCTGATATGTGCTACAACATGGGTGAACTCTGAGGACATTATGCTAAGAGAAATAAGCTAGTAGCCAAAAAGACAAAAACTGTATGATTCTACTTATATGAGATACTTAGAGTTATTAAATTCTAGAGACAAAAAGTAGAGTGGTTGGTCATCAGGGGCTTGGGAAGAGAGAGGAATGAAGAATCATTGTTTAATGGGTATAGAGTTTCAGTTTTCAAAATGAAGAGTTATGGAGACAAGCAGTAGGGACGATGGTTGTTCAACATTATGAATGTACTTAATACCACTGAATTGTACATATACCGGTAAAAACATTTAAGATGGTAAATTTTAACCACAATTAAAGAAAACATTATCTAAGTCTTACTGGATCAGCTAGGAAATCCAAAGAAGGAAGAAATATCGAACCAGAGAGGATCTCTCTTAAAAGTAAGGTCAGGGATCTGGAAAAAAAAAATAATGTTGTGTATATATTTAGTGATTTACTTCAGTTCTTACCTAAGGATCTTCTTAAAATGCAAACTATAATTGAGCAGGTCCCAAGATTGCATTTCTAACAAGCTCCCAAGTAATGCTCATGCTACTGGTTCACAGACCATACTTGAAGTCCTTAATTAGCTAAAAGAAAGTATTATTTAAGAAAAAAAGAGCATTTTTTTAGCAGAAGAGACTTAGGTGAGTATTAAAAAACACTTCACACTTCATGATATTTAAAATGTTTAATACCTATTTAAACTAAAACTATTATGTTTAGTAGTATAATTATTTAATAATTATAATATTTAGATCATTATAAAAAAATAAAAATATTTTAATTAAAATCTTTAAAATATTAAGACAAAAATTTTGATAATTTAATAAACATTCTAAATAAAGTAATAAAGTACAGTTGTAAAAATAAGCCACAGTTTCTCCTCTAAGAATTATTAGGATAAGAGTAATGAGGTGACTTTATGGAATAATTTAAACACGCTCTAGAACACTAGAAGATGGGCCAAATGACCTCTAATTATTTTTCCCAGGTAGATACCTAAAAACCCAAACTTGTCTGTATAGTTTGTTCAAATTGCTTCTGCCTATGAGTCACAATATACATGTTTTTGAAAAGACCACTAAGGAAGCAACAAAGTATAATGATCTCAGTAAGAAAATTAAATTTATTCATATGTATCTGATTTCCCAGGATCAATTTTCAAGAAAAAATTATAAGCAACACAATGTCACAAATCCTTAGCACCTAAAGTGGAATTTTAAGACTGATAAATTAGACTTCTTAAAGTGAAAAAAATTTCACATCATAGACTAACCTTAAATTTTAGTGTACTCCTATTATGATCAAGAACAGCAAAATACATATGGCAGGGTATGCAAATACTGCTGTGGCATTTTCGAGTCTATTTATACCTGCAGTCTGTTGCTTTAGGAGGCAAAACATAAGGAAAAAGTAGTTCTGTAAGTTTCCTTAAATAGTGTAATTCATCTCTTCGACTCCTCAAGGCCACATGAAGCTCTGGACCATATTCTTCTAAAACAGCTTGCTGTAAAAACTCTGTATTTTCCACTATAAATAGAGATAAAAAAATAAATAAATACTAAAAGAAGTTAAGCAACATTAAATAACTTTGGCCATTTCCACTAACAAACAGAAAATCATTTAACATAATCATTCCTATCCTAGCTCTCCTTTCTTTCCAATGTGGGAGATTTTGCACAAACACGATATAAGGAATGTAATTTTCCTCTTGATTGGAAATTTTTAAATTCTGAAATAAAGAGACCGTTTTCTCTTGGTAAACAGGAACGTAAACCCATGTCATTATTTTATAAATTATATTAAACAAAAACAATTTTTTTAAGTGGGAAAAACTACAGACTATATCTTCTAGCACACATACAAAGCTTTTATTATCAAATATTACATCTTGTTCATCCTCTGTAAATACAGAGGGAAAAAAACCTCTTCTTAAAACTCTTTACTGTCTCTGCTTTTATAACAAAATCATTCAGGTGGCCTTTTAAGGCAATTGTAATAAAGACTGGCTTCCTTGGTTAAATTCTGTATCTTCTGCACAGAGTTAAGGACAAAAGAAGTATAGAACTATATAAGGTGGAACTCCATGAACAGAAAGATTACTTAATGACTATTAACTGATGATAAGCTATATTAACAGAATTTTCTCTTAAAAGACCAAGCACTGGGGAAGCTGGGATGGCTCAGCAGGTTAAGCGCTTGCTTTGCAGCTCCGGGGACCGAGGATCGAATCCCGGCCCTGGCCCATGTGGACCCACATGCTGAACTGGGGTGTGCCCTCAGTTCAGTTCTTGCCAGGGCCTATGTGGGAGGCTCCCAGCCCAGTTCCTGCCCTGCGCAGCCCCACGCCCACCTGTGGAGTAAAACTATATGGAAAACTAATGTCAACTATGGAGACTGCTCTGGGCCCTTCCCCCTTCTCTCTGTCTCTCTCTGTCTCTGTTTCTCTCTGCAAAAATCAATAAAATATTAAAAACAAAAAAACAAAAAAACAAAAAACCAAGCACTAAACTAATATTTTAAAAGTTATAAGTAATAGTATTGCTACTCCTTTTTACAGGCCTCAAAATACTAGGAGAGAAACAAATCATGCTTTCTCCCCTTACTTGTATTCTGTGCCAAGTTTAAAATCATGGAGTCTGCAAAGGGAATCTGAACCCTAATTCAAGGGCATTTATTTTTGACTACTTCTATTTTTATTGAAAGAGAACGTAAGCACATTTAACAAAATAGCCAACATATGCATTCTAATGGTGTGAGTACTAAGGTAAATGAAGGCTCAAAAGCAGGATTCCCAAAGAAGAACTTAGTTTTTACAAGACATGCTTTTTATTTTATAATAATGCAGTTATTTGCCAACCATTTTCCCCCAAGTCTTTTAAAAATTTATATCATGAGGAGGGATTTCAAAGAAGAAGAGTAATCTATGCTAAATCTCAGCTGGCTTTTTTACTACCATATTAAGTCTTAAACAATTATATAATCCCTTTGAGCCTCACTTTCCACATCAGTAGTTATTAACTAGTTATTAACACTAAAATGTTGTCATGCAATATGTACAAATAACCACAATATAAAGTGTATTAAGCATTCACGTATACAATATATAAATTAAATCACTAGAATGGAATCTATTCACCATCTGCCAGACACGAGAGATTTTTGTACTCCTAGGTACAAAAAATAAAGGAATCAGAAAAAGATAAAAAGAATACAGAAAATAAAGGAATCAGACAAAAGATAAAAAGAATATAGAAGGGAGAAATAAACTTAATTGGGAAAATAAGCAAACTACAGACACTGGAAAATAGAGAATGGATTAATCCCCACTGATCACCAGAATATCTTTTATTTTCAGACCACCACATGAAAAATCCCCAAAATCCATGACAAAGATAAACCTTCAAGATGAAAGATTGGATTCAGGTCTTTCTGCATAATTATTACTAAATTTAAACTAAACCAATGCTTCTAATATACATATATAGTTAACATTTCTAAGAGCTATCGAAGTACATAGATAGAAAATGTTTATATAATCCCCACTCTCAAGAAGCAGATTAAGGAGAGAACACCAAGAGTACAATGATATGGATAAAGAGATGAACCATTATTTCCTGAGTTATGCACAACTGTGTGGCCAAAGAATTTATAAAATACATTCATGCATTAAAGAAATAAAAAAATCAAAAAATAGGAAAATAATTTTTATAAATTTATTTAGTTTACTGTCATACTTAGAATACCAGGACCTTCGGATAAAATAAGAATCCTACTAACTGTTTAGCCTTTTTTAAATTATATGAATTTCATTAACTACAATGTTACTGATGAATCCAATCTAGCATTTAATGGTGATTTTTTAATTGAGGACCATTTTATACATGAATAGAAGCAAACTAGCAATCCCTATCTTGTAAAGACCAACAATGAATTTCAGTCAAACTGGTCTCTATATAGATATATAAAACATCATTCTGGGAAGCCAGGATGGCTCAGTGGGTTAAGTGCTCACTTTGCAGCCCCGGGGAATGAGGATCGAATCCCGGCCCAGCCCATGCGGACCTATATGCTGAACTGGGGAGTGCCCCCAGTTTGGTTCTCACCGGGGTGAGACCCTGGTCCAGTTCCTGCCTGGTGCAGCCCCATTCCCACCTGTGGAATGAAACTATGTGGAAAAACCAATGATGTGCAACTATAAAGACTGCTCTGGGCCCTCCCCCTTCTCTCTGTCTCTGTATCTCTCTCTCTCTCTGTCAAAAACAATAAAAATAAATCTTTAAAATAAAAAAAAAACATTCTCAGAGGGACAAAATAACTTGGAGATTTGACTAAATTAATCAATTCAACTAAAAATGAAAAGATGACTTCATTTACCCATAATCTGAGTTCAAAGTATTTGTCTTTGGAACAAAATAAAGATTATATTAAAAAATATTTTTCCCACACAAAATCCTAAACACAAATGTTTATAGCTTCATTCATAATTGCCAAAATTTGGAAGCAGCCAAGATGTCCTTGAACAGGCAAACAGAAACAAAATGTCGTACACATCTATGAAATGAAATATGAGCAATAAAAAGAAATGAGCTATCAAGCCATGAAAAGACATGGAAAAACCCTAAATGCACAGTTCTAAGAAAGGAGCCAGTCTGAAAATATGATCCAACTATATGACATTTTGGAAAAGACAAAGCTGTAGAGACAGGCTGCCAGAGGTTCACAAATAAAGGAGGAAGGGATGAACAGGTGAAACGTGATTTTTAGACAGTGAAACTATTCAGTACAATATTGTAATGGTGGGTAGATGGCATTATGCATCTGTCAAAATCCATAGAATGTACAATAAAGAGAGTAAACCTAAATGAAAACTAATAGTCTTTAGTTAATAATAAGGTATCATTATTGGTATATCAATTATAACAAATGCACCAACTAAAACAAGGTGTTAATTTTAGAGGAAGTGGGGGGGATATATGGGAACTCTTCTGCTCAACTTTTCTGTAAGTGTAAAAATTTTCTAAAAAATAAACTTTACTAGTAAAAAAAAACAAACCTACCTTTCCTATATTTTAACAGTAAAGTAGCCTTAACAAAATGGCTACAACAAAGTTGCTATCTTCTAGGATTATTTACCATTAATAATTTTAAGTTAATTTTTTATTGAACAGTTAAATTACATATATTCAAGCTTTTCCACTTTTTAACTATGTTGAAGTAAAACTATTTTTACTTGTTATAACATTGTAAGATGAACACAGAAAAAACTTTTAAATATATAATTTGAAATGTTTCTCATCTCTGAGGAATTATTCACACAAAAAGACAAACTAATAATTTAATTTAATTTCAACTCTGCCTAAAACATAATTTTCCCCAAATGTACTCTGACTATATTCATTGATATTATGAGGAAGGGAAAACTAGTTCCATGTTCAAATGAGTTTGGGATGTGCTAGGTTAAACAAAGTTAAAGCTATTTCTTTGCTGAATACTACTCAGAGATTTAGGATTGCTAGTACTTACTGGGAATCTCCAGAAGGGGAATACAATACATAGTAATTATCAGAAAATATGACTATGAAACCTCTTCTACAATACATGTCATCTGGGAAAACACTAACAAATACCAAATATAGAAACAAGAAAAATCAGTTTGGCAAGGAATCAAGTGTTGAGAATATAAGTAATTTTGTTAAAAAAGAGCATTTCAACTTGATCTAAGAGCAAGAAAAGTCTCAAATAAAGATTTCATTTGTTTAATCAGAAAAACATATGCTGAATATATACTATGTGCAAATCATGACAGTATAAAGGCCAAGACACACACGAGAAACTGTAAATAGGTCGTACTGACTAAAGCACAAAACACAGTGAAAGACAAAAGTAGATCAAAATATTTGACTAGATAGGAGAGTCTAAATATACAATTTAAACTTCACAGCAGTCATTAATTTTGTTTAGTAAGAAGATAACATGTAAGAACTGTGAAATTGGGGATGCCAAGATGGCTCGCTTTGCAGCCTCAGGGTCTGAGGATCGAATCCCAGCCCCAGCCCATGTGGACCCACATGCTGAACTGGGGTGTGTCCCCAGTTCAGTTCTTACCGGGGCCCATGCAGGAGGGCCCTGGCTGGCTCCTACCCTGTGCTACTCCACTTGTGGAGTGAAACTACATTAAAAACTAATGACATATAACTATGGAGACTGCTCTGGGCCCTCCTTATTCTCTCTGTCTCTCTTTGTCTGTCTGTCTCTCTCTGTCAAAATAAACAAAAACAAAGTATTTGTGAAATTAACACAGTAGCAATATATAGGATGGGTAGTATAAAGGGTATGTAATATATAGAATCGGTCAAAACTATTGAAGTTGTTAAGGAGAAAGGGGGAGAGATTAAGTTACACACAGAGGAAGTAGTAAAGGCAATAGGCTAGCATTTTTAAAACGACAAGAGTAATCAAAAATATATCTAAAAGTTAACTAAATGTATTTTAATTTTCATAGATTCTTGTGTTTACACAATCATTGATATGGTTAACGAACTACTGAAAAGGATTTCAGTTTAAAAGAACAGTCTCACAGAATCTGTGAATGTATCAGTTAGTGCTTCAATACACATACTTAGATATTTAAGGTGAAAGTTGGTGTATAGAAACAAAATCATTCAAACTTTGCAGAAGAAAACTGTATTACCTTTCTGACTGGCTTTAACTATCACTTCTATATGCTTCATTGCTGCTTTTAATAGTTTCTTGGTTATAACAGATGGAATATCCACCTAGAAAAAATTCAACAGTAAAATAAAACTTTAAAAATAATCATTACTGTTTACAATGGCAGGAACACTATATATACTTAAGATTGAAACATATGGTCTTAAAAATTAGACTTATGATTTAGAACCTTTCAAAAATATAATTTAAAAGCACTTTATATTCTTGGATCATACTAACTGTAACTTTCAAGAATTTTTCTAACACAATAATGAAAATATATTAATATGAATACCCTATACACAAAATTTTTCTCACAAAATAATCCTTATAAATGACATTTTTTTAATGTGTGTGTTTTAAATGCACTCAAAAAAAAAATCTCAAGTAACTTATCCCTTTGAGGCTATAAATTTGTGTTAACTAAGGTTACTTGAAAATGAACTTCTTCACTCAGCTTACAACATAAATCCTGATTTTAAGATATGTGAAAACATTCTATTTTGGAATAATATCAACTTTCATCATTCCCCACACTTTTCAACTTAAATTTAGGCTGGAAACTGCAGTGACAGTGGCAGGTTAGTGAGAAAAGGTTGAGAGTTTATATGTACACACATAAAAGAGACAAAAAAAGTAACTAAAAATATATTGCAAATAAATCACCAAAATCATGTTTATTGGACTTTGACAGGTTTACCGGTATCTTCCACCACAAAATTCAACATATTATATTTTCCCTTTATCAAAGGCATAATAAAATTATATCACAATACTGTTAACTTTTCAATTCTCTTTAAATTCCACATTAAGGGGAAGCCAGGATGGCTCAGTGGGTTAGGCGCTCACTTTGCATCACCGGGGAACGAGGATCAAATCCCGGCCCCGGCCGGAGCGGAACCATATGCTGAACTGGGAGCTCCCCCAGTTCAGTTCTCTCTCTGTCTCTATCTCTGTATCTCTCTCTCTCTCTCTCTCTCTCTCTCTCTCTCTGTCAAAACTAAAAATAAATAAAAATATATTTTAAATTCCACATTAAGGAAGAGGGGAAAAAATCACAGGCTAGTAAATCTAATAAGCACGATAGATCATTAAACCCCCAAGTTTTAGTGATTTACTAATAAAATAAGATATATTTTGGCTATGTAAGATCAAGCACATTCAATAAGGGATTATTTTTGGTAGTAGTATGCCTTGTAGCAATATTACATTACTCTTCATTTACTCCTGCCCTCTTGGTATTCAATTATCATAAATTATTCTCATATTTACCAAATAAACAACATGCTTTAGTTATCAAACATTTTATAAAATCCTGTCTTCTGAGAACATTCATGAAAATCTTCAATGTTAAGTTTCATTTAGAGACTTCAGGTCAGAATCAAAATGATAAAACAATGAGTTTGTCAGCAAACTCTGATTTTAAAAAATACCATGGATCTTAAAAAATTGTTTTCATTATCCCCAAACTGCAAATTTACATTATTCAGGCAATTATCTGAGGATAGAACACTGTACTAGAAATAAGATGGTCCAGGCCTAATCCTTTGTCCATTAACTACCTCTGACACTTTGACAAAATTACTTCCTATAAAATGGGTATGATAATGACTCATATATCTCCCAGGATAGAAGTACAGGTAAAATAAAAGAAAGAAATATGGCATAGCAATCCAGAAAATGGAAGAAAATATCTGAAAATCAAACATCTGATAAATTAATTATATACAGAATATATAAAGAATACTTATAACTCAAAAAAAAAAAAGACAAATAGGAAAACCAGAATGGCTCAGTGGGTTAAGCGCTCGCTTTGCAGCCCCAGGGACCGAGGATCAAATCCCAGCCCTGGCAGACCCATATGCCGAACTGGGGAGTAACCCCAGTTCGGTTCTTACTGAGGTGAGACCCCGGCCCAGTTCCTGCCCTGCAAAGCCCCGCGCTCACCTGTGGAGTGCAACTATTTGGAAAAACCAATGATATGCAACTATGGAGACTGCTCTGGGCCCTCCCCCTTCTCTCTGTCTCTGTATCTCTTTCTCTTTAAAAACAATAAAAATAAATCTTAAAAAGACAAATAACCCAGTTAAGAAATTGGCAAAGGATTTGAATAGTCATTTCTCCAATAAGATACACAAATGGCCAATAAGCATATGAAAAAACACTCAAAATTAGTCATTAGGGAAATGAAAATTAAAACCACAATGAGAAACTGATTCATACCCACTACCATGGTTAGAATTAAAAAGTGAGGTAACAACTATTTCTCACAAGGATGTGGAGAAATCAGAACCTTCATACACTGCTGGTGGTAATGTAAAATGGTGCCACCACTTTAGAAAGCAATCTGGCAGTTCCTCAAAAAGTCAAATACAGAGTTACCATTTGACCTGACAATTATAATCCTATGTATACATCCGAGACAAATAAAAACAAATATACACCCAGAAAAATACTTGTACACAAATGCTATGTCAGCACTATTCAAAATAGCCAAAAAGTGAAAACAATCCAAAGGTCCACCAACTGATGAATAAACAAACAAAATGAGGTGTATTCGTACAATGAAATACTATTTGGACATAAAAAAAGAATGAAGTACTGATACATGCTACAAAATGACAACATTAATCAACCTTGAAAACATGATGCTAAGTGAAAGTAACAAAATACCACATATTATATGTGGCCATTTATATAAATCTACAGAGACAGAAAAATAGAGAGGGGGTTGAGTAAAGCTAAAGGGATTAGGGAAAGAGGGTTTTATGGTCAAAGAGTAAGAGGCTTCAGTTTGGATGACAAAAATGTTCTAAAATTGATTGCGGAGATGGCTGCACAACTCTGGAAATAGTCCAAAAGACACTGAATTATACATTTAATTAAGTGAATTGTAAAGCATAAAGTGTATCTCAATAAAGCTGTTACCAAAAAAATACTTACAAACACTCTAAGTATAAAGTGCTGTGATTTTAAAATGACTAGGTTATCTCAAAGCCTAACATAGCAGAGTCGTTCCATTAACTAGTATCTATATAGATGAGTTCACTGTAATGAGTCAGCTTTTAGATCAATTAAATTTATTGACTTAGTCTAAGTTATCATTTAAATGGTTTATCTTCAACCAACAGATATTTCTTAATAAAATTTTTATTCCACTTAGTCTACTATAATTGCCTCAGAACTTTTTTTAAAACAATGATTAATGTTTATCAACGTTTTTCTATTTACAAAAATGACAAATGCTCACTGCAAAAAAAAAAAAAATGGTGACCAGAAAGAAATTCATGGAAGAAACCAAAATATCAGTATCAACTCACCAATATAAGAATTAACAGTGATAAGGATATATGACCTTAATATACATACAGAAGGTGCCAAAAAAAAATATGTATACACATTTTAACAAAGGGAAAAGCTATTAAAATTGTAATATTCAATATACACCAATAAAAGATGAATACAAGTCATGTTTGACTTCTGCAATTACAAGAGTTGCTCAAAGTGCTTACCATCAGAATCCCGATACTTCTGATTACAGCAAACTACTGCTTGAGCAACGATGACCAAAGTGTCCATTTGTATCAACACATGCCATTTCAATTTACCATGCGTCTCAAAAAACTTATCACGAATGCATGTAATTGTTAGAGGTGTTGGAGGTTCTGCTGCATACTCAAGCCTCCATTGTATATTCACAATGTTCTCAAATTTCAAGTACCACTTCAAAATGTCTTGTGCTTCTCCAAGGACAACCGTGCTTCTGCCATTTTCTTTAGCTGCCCTAACTGTAGTACGGTGATGCTAGCATTCATTTGATTAATGCCATCTTCTGAGCAAACACCATACTACACATCGCTACTGTAGCTCAATTTTGAAAAGTAATACATAGATAACATCTCTTAAAATGTGTATACATTTTATTGGCACCCCCAGTATTAACAAATTTTAATACGCGAGCTTTGTTTTCAAAGTGGAGAAGTGTCTTTCCAGCCTCTTCCACTTGACTATATAAGATAATTTTCCATGTAAATAAGTACTATTCTACAAAATGGTTTTTCATGGCTGCACAGGATTTTATAGTTGGCCACATATTACATTTATTAAACAAAAATTCTATCACTAAATATCAGTTTTGCATTACACTGCAATGAATTTTCAAACATACATTTTTACATAAACTCTGATTATTTCTTTAAAATATATTATCAAGAATAAAATTAAATTTGGGAATATTAACATTTTTAAGTATTTTAATAAAATTACAAAAATGCCTGACAATGTAAGAGTTTTATCTTTCCTAAGAGAGAATATATAGTATCTGATCAAAAAACTATTTGATGTGAGACCATATAATTTCAAGTATTTATTCATTTTACATTTTTGTTTTGTAAACTTTATTGTCATTTTTTGCATATCTTTTCTACAGTGGTTGACTACGTATATTGTTCACTTCTTGGACAGGCATAGAAACATTTAATAAGATTTGCCTTTATTTTATTTTTTAATGTTTTTTTAAACAGTAGATCATAATTATTAGCATTTATACAGTAAATTTATCAAACTGAAACATGACTGGTTTTTCTTATAGTTTCTTTTTATTTCTAATTGCCACAAAGATAGCCAAGCATTAAAGTGAAATTGATAAATGAATCAAGTGGTTCATTTATCTTTTATTCTAAAAAAAATGAAAAGTGAATAAAAAAATACATACAGTGTAAAATAAAGTAAATGCAAGATTTAAAAAACTCTCTTTAATAATAAGACCTCAAATCCCCAAATTTCTCATTTTAAAATATATACCTTGTGAATCCTTCGAATTAAGACAGACGCAAAAAACCGTAATGTAATCCTCAGTTCATCAACAAAGGACTCATCATCTGTTACATCCCTTCAATTGAGAAAAGCAAGCATTTAGAAGTTCAGAAAAACACAATTTCACCTTCTAGAAACCAAGTCAAGTCTAGAGCTTCCTCTTTTTTCCATTTATGCTATTTTTCTTGTTTCTTAACAAATAATGCATTACATTACCAAAGAACTGTATATAAAAGAGAATAAACATCTCCCATAATTCTAGTACCAAGACATAATCACTATTAACTAAATTATAGTATATGTTTATTTCCCTGCATGTATCCATATGTAAGTAATCATATTTTTAAAATACTAAGATCATTTTCTAAGCATCAAAGAAATTTCTTAGAAACAAAACAAAGAATAATTTTGGAAAAACAATAGAATTAAATTAATATAAAATTTTTAATTAGTTTAAAATATAGATTAATACTATAAACTAATTCCAAAAGTTAAAAAAAAGTGTTGTATTTAAAAAAGAACAAACAGAAATTCAAATGTTTATAAACAGATAAAAACCTTCTTCTGAGGAGCTACTTTTTATTTTCCTGAGGTTGTGAGGTCTCTAGAAAATTGGACACTTCCCTAATCAAAGCAAGAAAGAAAGGTATGGATAATAGTGATATCCTGAACTTGAAGATGGTGCTAACTGTTCAGTCCCATGGTAGAATAAGGAAGATAATTTTACCAACCATGTCTCCCACTATTAATCCCATGGGAGGGGATATTACAGCATCAATAAGTATGCTAAGGAAGAATTCAACATTTACAAAAACTGTCAAATTTTATGTCTGAAGAGTCATAACATAGGGAGAAAGAGTCTTTACAACAGAATTTATTTTACAAAAGGCCTCACCACAATCGTTTCATGACCTTTTGGCTAAGATCAATTTTAAAAGTCATCATCATTCACTCTACTAATGTCCCATATTTACAACAGAATCCAACATAAAAATTAATTTAAATAGCTTTTCAGGAAAATATGGCATTTAAACTGAATATTAAATTTAAGACACTATAGATCAATTCAATTATTAGCATTTTTAATTAGAAAATATACTGAATCAATATAAAATTAAGGGAAATGTCATTATTACATCTATAAGTCGTATAGGTATGTGTTAAAATACATAACTAAATACCTGAAATGTGTATTTATTAAATGATATAACTTGGATTTATGATTCTCAAACTACATATATTTTTTTCAGAAAAAAGAGTATTTTCTATATTCTGTAAGGGCACTTGTACATTCACAGCAGATACCAAAAACAGTTACTTTGAAAAAAAAAATCTTAATATCCCAGGAAAATTCTATTAAAATTATCTTTCAATTTAATGAAGCACCTGAATATAAAATTTTCCTCTAAATGTACAATGATTTCAAATATACAAAGTGCATACAAAACATTAACTCATCATATTTAGGAGTGATAAAAAATTCTAAAAGTTACTTTTCTTTCGAAAAGCAGCCTAGGATTTTTTTCCTCTTTGCTATCACTAAACTGTTAATTGATTACCTACATTGGTGGTTCTTAAATGGGGCCAATTATGCCTCCTAGGCAACATTTGGCAATCTCCAAAGAGATTTTTGGTGGTCACAACTAGAAAGAGGAGAGGTAATACCCAGCACCTAGTGGGAAAAGGCCAGGAGTGCTGCTAAATATCCTATAGCACCTCAAAGAACTACTTGGCCTAAAATGTCAATAGTTTCAAAGTTGAGAAATCCTAGTATACATTAAAAGCCCATAATTGGCATGCTTCACTTATGGTATTCACCACACTAAAGAAATAAGCATTATAGAAAGAACATACCTGTACCATGGATAAACAAAGTTTTCCAACACTAATTCAAGGACCTGCATAAAAATTATTTTTAAAGAAAAATTAAATTAACTAATTTTGGGAAAATAAACTACTAAGTAATATATAATATTAGCAAGAACCAGTTTTATTAGCCCAATTATTATCATAGACATGACAAAATGCTTGTCAACCTTACATGGTTATGCTGATCAAAAAGAACATGAGAAAGTAATCTGAAAACCATAAAATTCCATAAAAAAGGAAAAGTAATCTACTATTAGAATGACACACATTTCTAAATATTCTAATAATCAAAAAATAAAACTTTAAACTGTTTGGACTCTGAAGCTTCCCTGAATTGAGAAAGTTCTTTGAAAAGAAGGAAAATAATAAGCTTGTCTTTGTAATCTTAACTCTCTCTGAAAGTCAGTATTCCCAGAATATGAAGAAACAAGTGGATAACACTTTTAAAAGGGGTCAATATTAGGTGTCAGTGATTTCTTTGAAGGGAGGTTAGTGACTAGAAGGGAACACGAGAGAACTTCTGGACTGCTCATATTTTGTTTCTTGATCTGGGTGCTGGTTACATAGATATGTTCCCTTAATGAAAATTTTAGCTGTATATTTAAAATCAGTATATAAGTTATATAAGTATATAAGTTATCTATGAAAAAGTAGCAAAACAAAACAAAAGAAACCCTACTTATTAAAGCTTTCATTTCTTGAGTGTGGGTATAGCAGTATCAGTTTTTTAAAGGACTTGCAGCAGTAGCAGTAACTTTAAAAAGCAGAAATAAAACAATGTATCTAATCTGACTATAGACCTACATACCTTCTCTGACAGCAGTAACGAAGGTCAAGGATTCTCTAAATATTAAGGCAACAAGATTTGGATTCTTTACTACAAAAACTAAGCATCAGTGATACCAGCTGGTATAAAAACAGTATGGATAGGGCAGAGAGGAAACTAGAAAATGTCCCATTAAACATATGGTCTTACTTTATTCCCCATATCTAGTAAGACCATTTACCAAATCTCATCTATTTTACATCCTAAGTAGCTCTTTTCTACAGCCCCACTTTTCAGGTCCTCATCTTCTCAGCCCTAGAATTGTAGCTATTCTCTCATTTGTAAGTTAGCTCCCCTCCCCATCCTCCAGAGAGCTGCCAAAGTGATCTAAAGCGTATATATTTGACCACATCACTCCCTTGCATGAAATCAGTATATCAAACCACAATGTATCAAAGTAAGAAAGTGGAGCTGCACTGATTTTTGAGGGTGGGAGTGGGGGCTGCATACCGGCAACTGTGACCTTTACTTCCTTTTCATCTCCTACTGCATCCTGTGAGTCACATCTGAAAACTCTAGTTACACAATTGAAAATCACTGGCTTCCCCGATCAATTAAACTCCTTCAGTATGGCCCTTTAAGTCTTCTGATGGTCTGAGTTCTAAAGGGCCATATAAAAACTGGTTAAGAACTAAGCCAGACCTGAGTTTTAGACTGAGCTCTGCTACCAACCAGCCATGACACTTGAGAAAACTATTAAAAATCTCTAAACCCCATTTTTGGTTAAATCATCTGTAATAGCACCTACTTCCTAGGTTGTGTGATTACACGAAATAATGCAAGTACAGTAATTAGCACAATGCCTAATGATCAATAAATATTAGCTACTAGAATATTGTCTCTTTATTGTCCACATCCTTTCACATTTACCCTCCAGCTTACTGAACATTACACCTTGTTTCAAAGCCCCCTTTTCCTTTCAAAAGCTCTTCCAAACCCTGAAATACCCTTCCCCACTAACTTTGTTATACTTCATGATTGCCCCTCTCAACTATTACACACTTCTTCCTCTCTACTAATAATACACCTTATACACTTCTGCCATTATTCCCTGTATTACATTATATTGTAATTACCTATTTATCTCTCTAATTCCCCTCCTAAAGTTTTCAGAAGAAAGGACTATATCTTATTTCTTTTTATTTCTAGAGTCTAGTACAGTTCCTGCCTATAGCAAGATCTCAAAACATGTTTTCAAATTTGGAGCTAATATTTCTTGAACACCAGTAAGTGTCAGATACTAGGCCAAAAGTTTTACATAAATTTCATTTTTTAAAAGAAATGAAGTGTTAAGAGACATAAATACTCTTGCTAGAGTTCTTGTCTTCAATAGACCTCAAATCAGCACTCTCCAATAGAAATATAATAATGTGAGTCACATATGTAATTTAAAATTTTTTTCTTTTTGTATTAAATTTATTGGGGTTACACTAGTTAATAGAATTATACAGATTGCAAGTGACAATTCTAAACTACATCATCTACATAATGCATTGTGTGCTTACCACCCAAAGTCAAATCTCCTTCTGTCACCATATATTTGACCCCTTTTATCCTCTTCTACCGCCTCTTTACGGTCTGGTAACCACTATACTGTTATGTCTGTGAGTTTTTGTTTGTTTGTCTTATTCATTAGTTGCTTATAGTTTTATATCCCATATACGAGTAAAATCTCATGATTCTTGACTTTTTCTGTCTGACTTATTTCACTTAGCATGATTAAATTTTCCAGTAGCTAAATTAAAAAAAAATAAAACAGGCAAAATTAATTTAATGATATATTTTATTCAACCTAATATATTATCATTCCAAAATATCATCATTTTAATATGTAATCAAGAAAATATTTAATATAGGCTGACCAGACTTACTCTGTGAAACGAGATAGAAAACAATAGTACTCTCCCAATTCAAAAGGTACCTATGGCCAGCCTAGTCTCCCTGGGCTAAAGTCAAGGTGTCAGTAGGCTGACCATATGTACCATTTGAAATAAGACATATAGCAAATTATTGCTATCTTTCAGCTACCAACAACATATCTGGCCCTGCACTTGGAACTGGGAACAAATGAGACCCCACTGTCTACCTTAAAGGACTTGACAGCTTCCTCAGATCAACTGAGAAAACAAGTCTCCAAAAGAAATAACTAAAACATATGGTATGTTACCAAAAAGGTACCGTATATTCCGGCGTATAAGACGACCGGGCGTATAAGACGACCCCCTAATTTTACAGTTAAAACATAGGTTTAGGCCTATATTCGCTGTATAAGACTACCCCCCACTTCTGAGGCTATAGTCTTATACAGCGAATATAGGCCTAAACCTATGTTTTAACTGTAAAATTAGGGGGTCGTCTTATTCGCCCGGTCGTCTTATACGCCGGAAAATACGGGTACATATAAAATGTGAATGGAACAAAGATAAGAGAACATGCTTTCTATTCCTACATTATGTAGAAACAGTGAAAAGTGTCCCATTATCTGGTCTACCCTTCAGTTAGTGTCAAAATTCAGTAAAATATATACATTTGCTCCTTGTAGCTCAGGTCCCTCCTTTTGAAATTTCAAAGTGGTTATGTCTATTGCCCTATCATAAAATGACTGTTTTTCTATAAAAGTTAAGCAATAACCAGGTAAAACAGTGCTTTCTTTGGCTAAAATGCCCATTTATATTAGACATGGGATCCAAAAACATTTCTAGCTTAGCATTCAAGTTATTTCATAACAATCAACTACTTAGTCAAGAATTGATTAGTTAGCATATATTAATATGCTTCATAATTAAATTTTCCATAGGTGTTTAGTATTTCCTGCTTGAGTATATTTGGCAATATTAATTGAATGAGTTACCTCTGAGAGAGATGCATCAATCTTGGAAGAAATTTTCAGGTCTAGCCATGGCTGGTAGTTTTCAAGTAGCAAGGAAGGCCTTAAGAAAATCATACAATTAAATTGCTTAAAATCCAAAATGTAATTGAAAGAATCAACAAATAAAAGATGTCTAACTTACCTATGTCGTTTACATTTCACTTTACCACAAACAGCACAGCTACGACCATGAGGAAATAATTCCTGAAGTCCGAACTGCTATAAAAGGGAAATAAGAGGGTGAGGGGGGATTTGTCTTTACTTTACATATCATCTTTACTAAAGAGAATCAATTCATCAAAAGCTTGTTAATCAATATATCAATTCAAAAGACGTTTTTTATTACTGTCTGCATTAGCACTGAAACACCATGCTTTGTAATCAATATTACTTACTAAACTAAACTGACAACAGAGAAAAAAATACCTAATGAGATGCTTTACAATGCCTAAGCCAAAATTCCAAACTTACAATTTAAGTTAATTGTTATGTTCTCTTATTAAAAAAAACCAAAAACCCATCTACATTTAAAAATAACACTCCACTGTAAAAGTATAAGAAAAAACTATTTTCTATTTCTCCAAAACTTTGAATTCAATGAGGGAGAAGACATGTGATAACTAGTAAGGTTTGAGAGCACGACTTTCAGCTGTGTTTCCTCTGAGTAGAAACACCAGCAAACTTGAGATGAGGGACTGCATCAATTTGAAGAATTCTCAAGTAAGACTTCAAGATATCCCACTAAATCCTGATCCACACACTAGGGACTTTGTCTACCAGAGACAGACTGAATACACTATCATTTGTATTATTTTGGTTAAGAAAACTAGCTAATTATTTGTTTGTTTCTATGGAACAAATAAACATTTAGAAGATTAAAAGGGTTAATTTAACCCAGAGTTCCCTAATTGTGTGCCTGTGCTTCAGAATCATCTGGAAAGCTTTTAACAAGTACTGATTACAAGGCCCTTACCCAGAACTATTTAATCAAAATATGATAGTAGGGCTCAGTAATCTCTTATTTTTAAAGTTTACCCAGGTGATTTTACTGTACAACCAACTTTGGGAACCTCTGTTTTAATTTATTGTTCTCATAGTTAATATGCAGTTAGAGGACAGTCTAAAATTATGGATCCCAACTTTTTGAGATTTTTGTATTTTCTTTTTATAGCTACTCCTAGAGGAACTACAGATCTTAAAAAAATACACATATGTAAATTTCACTTTGAAAATGTCCTGACGGCTCCCACTGTTAAATAATAGCAGATGGATTTTTAAAAATAATCATTGCTTTAACATGCTTTCAATAATAATATCGAACAGCACAGGGTCATACATAATGACTTTTAAAAATAACACATAAATTTTACCTCGGGTTTGTATTTTATTGTGAAGAATATATTCGGTAAGAGAGAATCAGGTCCTAATGAACAGTAGAATGTCACAACTCCAGCAACAAATGACCAGAAGATCATTAAAACATGAAGATACCTTAGAAATGAATGAAAATAATTATTAGAACCAATGAAAAGTATGACACTAAGTTGTCCCTTTATTGATTTAACAATTATTTATTTATTAAGTCTTATTTACTACATAAGACTGAATCAATTTCTCCAATCATGATTTTATGTAATGTATTTAACTACAAGAACCAAAGTGTATGCTATGTAAATAACATTTCACTTAAAGTATAAGGAATTATATTTTGTAAGGTATAAATGTCTAATCACTGTGGTGCACCTGAAACTAATATAATATTGTATTGCCAAGTGTAATTGAAAAATAAATTTAGATATAGGAGATGCTGGGATAATTCAACAGGTTGAGTGCCTGCCTTGCAACCACGAGGTTGAATCCTGGCCGGAGCCTGTGAAAACCCACATGGTGAACTGCGTAAAACTGATAACCACGAGGATGGTGGTGAAGGTTGGTATTTCCCAACCTTCCCATGAGGTATTTCCCATGAGGGAGGCCCCCAGTTCAGTTCTGCCCCCTATGGCCCCACACCCACCTGTGTGGATTGAAACCACGTCAAAACTAAAGATATACAACTATGGAGACTGCTCTGGGTCCTCCCCACTTCTCTCTCTCACCATCTCTCAAACAATAAATCTTTTAAATAGATAGACGATAGATAGATAGATAGAAGATAGGTAGATAAAATGAGACAAAAAAGCTTAAAAAATAAAGTATAAGAATGTATAAATTCTCAGTATTTCCTAATTTGGTACACAGATTGTCACGTTTAACAGCCTATATTATATTCTTCCAGGAACCATCTAAAGATATTGTACTATTCATACTACATCAAAATTCTGATTATTTTCCATTTTTCAAAATTACTGAGTGCCTATATTATTCTACACAATATAAGATTCTGGGGCTATAACAGTAACAGCAGAGCCATGGTCTCCATTTGTATGGAAAACGCTATCTGGTAGGTATAACAGGTAAGTAAATGCAATACAGTGTGATCATGTGTTCTATATTACAACAGAGAAAGTACACATGATCATGTGTTCTATTAATATATTATGACAGAGAAAGTACACCTCAGGCAGAATGCACAGCCTAAATTTGAAAGGACAGAAAGTAGTTTTTCAGAATAAGCAAGGTCTATGGAAAAACATGAAGAGTTAGTATGAGAAAAACAACAGAAGAGAGGGTAGAGTAGAGGAATGAGAGACTGGGGGCAAGGTAAGAGTATTCAAACTAGAGAACTATGTAGGCTAAGCTCTGAGCACAGTTACATGTAAAAAATAAGTGGCTTTGAGATGAATCTAAACAAATCCCTAGATGACCTAGTGTCATATTATAAGTCACGTTAAGGTTCTCAATACAAGCAGTCCTCACATTGTACAGTTCTGATATACATAAATTTTAGTAATGATGACTTTGCAAAACATCAGCCCCCTTAGCAACACAGTTTAAACTCCAATCACAGTACCACATTATGTTTAACTGTGAGTAAACACATAAAATACAAACTTTGGTGCTAGCCCTTCTGTTCACAAAAATCACTATGTAGTGAGAAGAAAATGAAGCCAGTCCACAGAGACAAGGAGAAAAGGGGAAGTGAAGAATTAATTGACAGTATTGCAAATCCTGGTTCCACGAGTCTCTGAAGCCCAAGCTACCCTGTAGTTCCTTCCATATTTATGTAACTTTCCAATGATTCTCCACTTTGCCAAACCTAGTGTAAGCCAAGTTTCTGTCATTTACTATCAACATTCCTGAATAGAACCCAGGAAACAATAAAGAATTTTAAGAAGATTTTAAGAATTTATTTTAAGATTTTACTGTTTTTCACAGACAGAAATAGATACAGAAAGACAGAAAGAAGAGGTAGAGCCCAAAGCAATCTCCATAGTTGTATGTCATCAGTTTTCAACATGGTTTCATTCCACACAGGTGGGCAGGGGCTGCACAGGGCAGGAACTGGGCTGGGGACCTCCAAAATGGGAGGCACACCCTCTCAAGCTGGGGACTGAACCTGGGGCTTCCCATATGGGAAGTTCGCCCTGGCAAGAACTGAACTGGGGGTCACACCCCAGTTCAGCATATGGGTCCGGCTAGGATTCGATCCTCAGTCCCCGGGGCTGCAAAACAAGTGCTTAACCCACTGAGCCATCCCAGCTTCCCCTTTAAAAATTTTTAAAAGTTTTAAGGAAAAAAAAAAAAAAGTTTTAAGGAGAGTAGTATCATTAGATTGTATAATCAGAAGACCACTCCAGCTGCAATATGAAAAAGGTATAAACTGGAAACACACAAGCTAATTACAAAGCACTGAAAGTAATCCAGGAGAGTCAAAGGAAGGCCTATACTAGTGAAGGGATTTAAGAGATAAAAAGAAGCTGATTGTTTTGAGACACCTAAGAAAAATTAGGGCTATGTAGTTGATTAGATGTGAACAGAAGGGAGAGGCAAAAATCATTCTTGTTGGACGTGCTAAATTTCAGTAATCGAAGGATTAAATTTGGGGAATTATCAGTATAAAGACCTCCGAAGGGGGACGACAGGATAGTTCAGTGGCTGAGTGCTTGCCTTGCAATCATGAGGTCCAGGGTTTGATTCCCAGCCCCAGCCCATGCAACCCTATATGCTGAGCTGCACTGCAGCTGGTAACCACCTAAATGGCTCCACGGCAAGGGTTCTCATCTCCCATGTGGGAGGACCCCGGTTCAGTTTTCACCCTGCGTGGCCCCATATCCACCTATGTGGAATGAAACCATGTCACAATTAATGATGTACAACTATGGAAGACTGCTCTGGGTCTTTCCCTTCCCTCTCCCTCTCACACACACACCTTCTCTCAAACAAAATAAATCTTAAAAAGAAAAATCACTGAAGTCATAGGGGAAAATGACGTGACCCAGGGACAAGCTGCAGACTGAAAAAAAGAAGAGAGTATAAGACATTTAAGAAATAAGCAAAGCAAGAGAAATAAATCCAGTAATCAGAAGAGTTGGGAAGAAAACCAAAGGTTAAGTCATAAAGGCTGTCATGGTCAAAAAAAGAAAGGAAAAACAAAACAAAACATGTCAACAGGGATAAAATAATTAACAGAATCAAACAGTTGTAAAATAAAGCGTGAACTCTGAAAGAGAAGATAACTACCGAGAAGGGTTCCTGGTGGCTAGCTGAAATCAAATTTAAAAGCAGAGCCTAGCAGCCATTTCTAAACACAAGCTACACTTCACGAGAAGCTTGCACTGAATTGCCTGTCTCCTGCACTAAACTACCTCCCTGCACTCTGTCCCTGACAGCTGAGCCAGCCCTTATAAAGGAGTTCCTGGAACTATATTTCAAACAATAGGGCTGAGGTTTTCCCAGCCTAATTGGAATTACTCAGCTATATCCCCATCAGCATCTTCACCAATCAATCAGTGCGGCTCCATTCTGATCAATCAGGATAGTACCCTTTGGACCAATCAAACTGTGAAGATCTGGAATCCTTATCTGCACAAGAATGGACCAATCAGGGACAAGGGACAGGTACTTCTGGCTCAAAGAGGGCTATTTCCCTTTTCATAAAAGGCAAAACACCAGAGCAGACTAAAGTGGAGCAGAGCTACCTTAGTCAGAAAGTGGCCTCTCTCCCAGGGCCACCTCACAGCCATGCTGTTCCACAGCCATGGTCTCTTGATTGAGCTGTAAAACTATTAAGCTGTTCTGACAGCCATATTCTATCACAAACAGTTTGCACAGAATAGTTTCCTTCTTTACCCATATACCAAATTGAGGATTTCTGTTGACGATGAATTGGTGCCAATGCCCACAGGTTGACAAAAGAGACAGATTAAGAAGTTTTTACAAGAGGCACTGATGAACTAGCAAAATTAATTTTAGTAGAATGGCAAAGGATGCAATGGATTAAAGAGATGGAAATGAATGCAAATGGTAAAATGTGGGTATTTTTCTTTTTAAAGAAAAGAAGGGGAAGCCAGGATAGCTCCACAGGTTAAGCGCTCACTTTGCAGCCCCGGGATCCGAGGATTGAGTCCTGGTCCTGACCTGCGCGGACCCATATTCTGAATTCGGGTGTGTTTCCCATGCGGGAGGCCTCCAGTTTGGTTCTCGCTGGGGCAAGCTTCCTGAAGCCCCCAGTTCTGCCCCCAGCTCACGGGGGTGTGCCTCCAATGAGGGAGGCACCCAGCCCAGTTCCCAACCTGCACCACCCCCACCCACCTGTGTGGAATGAAACCATGTTGAAAACTGATGACACACAACTATGGGCTTCCCCCCCCCCACCCCCTCTCTCTCTGTCTCTCTTGCTCTGTTAAAAACAGTAAAATAAATCTTAAAAAAAACAAAAAGAGTAAAGGTGGTAGCTGGATGGGGACAATGAGGGAAGGTGTTTAGTAAAACCTGATCATATTTAAATGTTGATAGAAGAGAAAGCGATAGGAGAGAAGAGATAATTGAGTGAATAATGCCCTAGAGCAGGGGTCTCCAAACTTTTCAGCCCGCGGGCCGCATTAACTATCAAATAGCAGTTTGGGGGGCTGACTACACACTCGAGGTCCAAATAAAAAAGAATCAAAACATAGATGTTGTTTTTAATTATTTATTTAATATTATTTTATTCAGATAAAAAGGTCTCCATGGTCTGGATGAGAGGGCCTCGCGGGCCGAATGCAGCCTGCGGGCCGTAGTTTGGAGACCCCTGCCCTAGAGAAATAAAAGTTTTTGGGTTTCAGAGCCTCAACCAAATAAATAGTTCTAAAAGGGAGAGATATCACATCCCTAATACCAAAGGGAAAGAGTAGATGGATGAGAATGCAGTTAAGCCTGTAGATTCTGTAACAAGAACTAAAAGCCATATGATGATGGCCTTTAAGTGAAACAAGAGATGCTGAGAGTAAAGGGTGAAGGTGGTATGATCAGAAGTTATAGAAGACTGGGAACGATTTGAAACAGCTACTGGGGAGGAGTAAAGAGGAGGGTATCCTGGGGAACTGCAGGACAGTACTGAGGCTAAAGTTAAATTTACAAGTGTGGGGTGTTCTCTAGCAATATTTAGTAACCAGGAATATAAACACTAAAAATCCAAACAGCGTCACTGATCTAAGATTTGGATTTTGTCAGGTGAATGGAATAGAATGGAAGGGAGGTAAGGATACAGGCAATGAAGTGGTTGAAGTGATGGGACCATGGAATCTAAACTAGAGAGACTCTAAACTGCATAGGAAAGTGAAAGCAGATGAGGGACAACAGATACCGTATTTTCCGGCGTATAAGACGACCAGGCGTATAAGACGACCCCCTAATT
>PVKE010010384.1:24634-42691 GCA_004027555.1 Craseonycteris thonglongyai | reverse complement strand
ATTCTTTTTTTTTTTTACAAACACAAATTTTAATTTGAAAAGGAAAATACCTATATCCCTTGCTTCTTCCTTCTAACCTCAAATCTTTTATATGTAGTAACTGGATCAGGTGGAGGAGATAACAGTTAGAACTTACCATCCATACCAAAGGCAAAGAAAACTTTCAAGACACAAGGAAAGCTTTCATATATTTTAATTTTGCAGAGTGAAACAACACCCTGAAAAATGCAGAAGGGACAGATTTTTTAAAAGGGAGAAAGTTGTAGCATGAAGAATAGAAATACCCAGTGGGATATTTTCAGTAGGACTTGAATGATTGATGTGGACATATCATAAATGCCTATAGAATGAAGTTCCTTGGTCAGACTCTTCTGCCAATGTATTCTCTTAACTCCAACTCAGTGTGCATAAAGTAATTCATTTGATTCTGATCTTATGTAGGAAATGAGCTGGAAATCTCCTCAAATCATTTTGCAAACCAGGACAGAAACCAGTGAGCTGTTTTGCCTATGAATATTTGACTATTTATTGCAGTTAAAGTACACACCTTCTCTTTTCAAGTATGGTTTCACTTTCACATTTTTCGTAGTCACTGAATACTGATAAACACTGCACTCAATCTGTTCTGTTGAGCATTCCCCAAACCAAATACAAAAGGATTGTTTGTTGGTCTCTAAGAAGCTGCTTGCAAAGGGCAATATTAGTGCCCTGGAAGTATATATTTTTCCTATCTTAGTGAGACTCCCAAGCACAACACATTACATATTAGAAGACAATGAGCATAGTATGGTCCGTTGGTTCAACACAGGGTGGGAGTTCATAGATATGCACCAATTATTGCTTGAGCTGCATCTCAGAGTGCTCCATGAACCAAAAAGTAGAAAGTCAGAGTAGCAGGTGGTAAATAAGAAGACATTAGAAATAACGGGTTTCCCAAAATTACACAAGAAGTAATTTTGATAGAAAACACAGGTTTGTAATTAAAAATTGTAAATTTTTTATTGATTCATAAATTATACAGTATAAGGTTATATATGGAATCGCATATCGGGTAAATGGCCTCCACGGCTTCGTAAACATAAAGATGCAAATCTTTTGTGAGAATACGCTGTAGAGAGCTTCTCAAAATGTCCAATTCTTGACCACGATGCTGAATTGATGTCCCTGGACTCTCAGCAACACTCTCATGAACTACTTCACTGTTTTGTGTTGAATGACTTGTTGAATGACAGCCAGAGTGTTTAAGATCACTAATTGATCCAGTCTCCCTAATTTTTTAAATTAATCTCTTCACAGTTCATGAAGTTAAATTACTATTTCGACCAGATTTTGTACAAAAATTGCAAACTGTAGCTGTCAAACTTTTATTATTTTTAAAATACTGCTCAACAATGAAAACGTGTTGTTCTCTCATGTAGCACTCTATTTTTAATAACCCTGAACTGTCAGCTGTCACGCTGTCTTTTTGTTCATTGGCAACACTTTACCACACAAATGACGCAAAATTCAAATCTGGTGTGAATTTTGGGACACCCATTAGATTAAAATTTCATTTAATTTTTGACCTGGAGTCAACTGTGCAGTTACAATGATCTTGCATAATCTGCTTAATTTGTGCACATTCAAAATCAAGGCCATTGAGGAAGAGGAAACTGGAAAGCACCCAATGGCCTGAAATGAACATGTACAACACTTATTGGTTCCAAAATAATTTGACCTGCACAACCTGGAAAAGCATCTCCCCCTTAGAAGGGGGTGTTATGAAGATTGGTAAAAGAGTGCAAAGATGCTACAAAAGCTCAGGAAAAGAAAAAATCATGATCAGAGAATCTAGGAGTATTAAATTATTAGGTTGGTGCAAACATAATTGTTATTTCTGTATTGTTGAAATTTGTCATTTGATATTGGAATTCATCCTTAAATAAATGTGATTATGTTATATACACCTTTTTCATGTTTATTTCTCATTTGATCAGACAGCTGACCAAAAATGCAACAAATTGTTATTTCAAAGTGTCATCTTGTCTTATCAAATGATCAGACAGCTGACAGTTCAGGGTTATTAAAAATAGAGTGCTACATGAAAGAACAACACGTTTTCATTGTTGAGCACTATTTTAAAAATAATAAAAGTTTGACAGCTACAGTTTGCAATTTTTGTACAAAATCTGGTCGAAATAGTAATTTAACTTCATGAACTGTGAAGAGATTAATTTTTTGTTTGTTTGTTTTTTCTAATGACTTATTACTTGCTATTTATTTTATATTTATTTTAGACTGTGGAAGTTATATTAGACAATAAGCAAATTCAAGCAATTTTCTTATTTGAATTCAAAATGAATCATAAAGCAGCAAAGTCAACTTGAACATCAATGATGCATTTGGCCCAGGAACTGATAACAAGCGTACAGTACAGTGGTGGTTCAAGTTTTGCAAAGATGAGAGCCTTAAAGATGAGGAGCATAGTAGCCAACAATTGGAACTTGACAATGACCAACTGAGAGCAATCATCAAAGCAATTCTCTTACAACAACACTAGAAGTATCCCAAGAACTCAGCATTGACAATTTTATGGTCACTCAACAGTTGAAGCAAATGGTAAAGGTGAAAAAGTTAGATAAGATAAAGCCTCATGAGGAAGCCAGGATGGCTCAGTGGGTTAAGCGCTCACTTTGCAGTGCTGGGGACCGAGGATCGAATCCCGGCCCTGGCCTGTACGGACCCATATGCTGAACTGGGGAGTTCCCCCAGTTCAGTTCTCTCTCTGTCTCTGTATCTCTCTCTTTCTTTCTCTCTCGTGTCAAAAAATAAATAAATAAATAAATAAATAAATAAATAAAATAAATAAATAAATTAAAAAAAAAAAAAGAAGATGAAGCCTCATGAGCTGACCAAAAATGCAACAAATTGTTATTTCAAAGTGTCATCTTGTCTTATTCTACAAAACAACAAACCATTTCTGGATTGGATTGTGACATGCAACAAAAAGTGCATTTTATTATAACCAGCAATGACCAGCTCAGTGGTTGGACAGAGAAGAAGCTCCAAAGCACTTTCCAAATCGAAATTTGTACCAAAAAAAAAAAAAATTGCAGTCACTGTTCAGTTGTCTGATGCCAGTCTGATCCACTACAACTTTCTGAATCCCAGTAAAACTGTGACATCAGAGAAGTAAGCTCAGCAAATTGATGAGATGAATTGAAAACTGTAATGACTGCAGCCAGCATTGGGCAACAGAAAGGGCCCAATTCTTCTTCACAACAATGCCCGACCACGCATCACACATTCAATGTTTCAGAAGTTAAACAAATTGGGCATGCCAGGATAGCTCAGCAGGTTAAGCACTTGCCTTGTAACTGCAAGATCTGGGAATAAAATCTCAGCTCCAGCTCATGCAACCCCTCATGGTGAACTGTGGCATGCAACTTGTAACCACGAGGCCCCAAGTTTGGTTTGGCCCCAGGTAGCCCCACATCAACCTGTATGAAATAAAAAACATGTCAAAAAATAAATAAATAAATAAAAGAAAACCAAAAAGCTAATGATGTACAACAGTGGAGACTGCTCTGGGCCCTTCCCCTTTTTCTCTCTCTCACATACCTTCTCTTTAGTGCTAGTGACTGGAGCACTGAAGGCTGTTGTACAAGTAGCTGAAGCACGGAGTGGCCCTGGAAGAAGTAAGACCTCAGCTGGAGCACTGCACAGCTTTGGATATAGAACCTGGCTCTTCCCCCTATTTCTCTCCCAAAATTCACCATCCAACTTCTGTCTAGAGCCTTCATTCAGTCTACTGTTGCTGGGAAGCCACCATTACCCTGTGATACAAACAAACACGTGCTTTCTCCAACAAGCCCTACCCTATCCTTCCCACTGAAGCCAGCAGAGGGAGCTAGAAAAACTGTGAAGCACAGGTGTGGCAACTTCTGACTGCAGTAAAATCTCAGAGGCATAGAATACCATTGCCCACCATATCTTCCCAAAGAAGAGGCACATAGAGACCAAGGTGACTGAGTAAAAGAAGAAAAACCCACGTTTTAGGACGTCATCCTGTGTGAGATAACCAAATAACCAAGATAAAATATTGTAAGATGCTGCAGCAACACCAAATAGGAAGCAAAAGAACTCTTAATACCTACCATGGGAAAACTCCTTATGCCCAGGAAAAGAAACACTCCAACAGCAATGAGCACTCTAGGGAACAAATCTGCTTAAAAAGAAAAGAAAAAAAAATCTCTACTATAGGAACTTAAAGATATAAAAATATATAAACTAAATGACACAGAATTCAAGATTGCAGTTCCGAGAACACTCAAGTGATCAAAGAAATTCAGCTAAGTATAGAAAAGTGACTAAATGTTGTCAGAAAGAAAATCTGTGAGGAAAAGAAATACTTTAAGGGAACTTTCAGATGACTTAACAGGTTGAGCACTTACCTTGTAACCACAAAATCTATGAACTGAATTGTGGCATTGGCTCATGCAAACCCATATGCTGAACTGCTGCAAAACTGCCAAACAATGGGATGGTGATAAAGGTTCTTGTCTTTCATTCAGGAGACCCCAAGTTCAGTGCCCACCCAACATGGCTGCACATCCTCCTGTGTGGAATAAAACTATGTCACAAATAATGATGTGCCACTCTGCAGACTGCTCTGGGCCCTCCCCCTTTATCTCTCTTACTCTCCTTCTCTCTCTCTCTCTCTCTCTCTCTCTCTCTCTCTCTCTCTCTCTCTCTCTCTCTCACTTTCTCTCAAATAATAAAATAAATCTTAAAAAAATACTTTAGTAAAGAAATTGAAACTGTTAAGAAGAACAGAATTGGGGAAGCTGGGATGGCTCAGTGGGTTAAGCACTCACTTTGCAGCCCTGGGGACCGAGGATCGAATCCCGGTCGCGGCCCAAGTGGACCCATATGCTGAATTGGGGAGTGCCCCAGTTCAGTTCTCACCGAGGTGAGACCCTGGCCCATTTCCTGCCCTGTGCAGCCCTGCACCCACCTGTGGAATGTAACCATGTGGAAAAATCAATGATGTACAACTATGGAGACTGTTCTGGGACCTCTCCCTTCTCTCTGTCTCTGTATCTCTCTCTCTCTCTCTCTCTCTCTCTCTCTCTCTCTCTCTCTGTCAAAAACAATAAAAATAAATCTTTAAAAAGAACAGAATAAAAATTCCTGAGGTAAAAAACACAGTAAAAGAAATGAAAAATAAAATAGCTAGCATAGAAAGCAGAGCGAACTAGAGAGAGGAAAGAATTAGTAAAATCAAAGACAGACATATGGAAATGTCACAGAAGGAAGAAGAGAGACTTGAGAGTTAAAAGTCTCTACAAGAACTATCTGACTCAATTAGAAAGAGTAGCATAAGAATAATAGGTATTCTAGAGGGAGCAGAGAATGGGATGAGCACAGAGAATTTACTCAAACAAATAGAAGATAAGAACTCCCCAAATCTATGGAAAGAAGTGGAACCTCAAATCCAAGAAAAAATAGGACCCCTACCTACCTGAATCCTAGCAGATCTCACTAGTGAGTTTTACCAAGCATTCAAAGAGAAACTAACACCTATTTTTCTCAAGCTCTTCCAGAAAATTAAAGAAGAGGCAATACTTCCCAACTCATTCTATGAGACCAACATTATCCTAATACCAAAGCCTGATAGGGACAACACATAAAAAAGAAAACTGTAGACCAATATCTCTGTTGCACACTGATACAAAAATCGTGAACAAAATACTCTTACAGCAAATACAACAATGATTTAAAAGATTATGTATCACAGTAAATGTGGATTAACCCCAGGGGCACAAGGATATTTCAACATATGCAAATTGATCAATGTGATATACCACATAAACAAAATAAAATATTAAAACCATATGACTATATGTAATGATGCAGAAAAGCATTTGACAAGATACAACATCCATTTATGATCAAAACACTTAATAAAGTGGGTTATAGAATGAAAGTATCTCAACATAATAAAGGCTATAAGTGACAAATCCTCAGTAAATATCATGCTGAATGTAGAAAAACTGAAACTTTTTCTTCTATTATAAAATCAGAAAGAAGATGGAGATATCCCTGTCATCACTGCTATTCAACATAGTACTGGAAGTTCTACTCAGAGCAGTCAAGCAAAAGAAAGAAATAAAAAGCATCCAAATTGGGAATTAAGAAGTTAAACTGTCACTTTTTGCAGATGACATGATCCTTTATATAGAATATCCTAAATACTCAACCAGAAAAGTATAAAAAACAATAAGAGAATACAATGGAGTTGCAGGATACATAATTGAATTTTTATATATGAACAACAAAACTTCAGAAAAAAATGAGAAAAACAATATCTTTTGCAATCGAAGCAAAAAAAGAAAGAAAGAAAGAAAAATAAAATACCTAGAAATAAATTTAACAAAAAATGTGAAGGACATATACATGGAAAACTATAAGACACTATTAAAAGAAATTGAAGAAGACACAAAGAAATGAAAATATAATTTATGTTCAGGAATTGGAAGAACCAACATAGTTAAAATAACCATATTTTCCAAAACAATATACAGATTTAATGTAATGCCCATAAAAATCTCACAAACATTATTTTGAGAAATAGCTTTAAAAAATTATCAAATTCATATGGAAGTACAAAAGACCCCATATCAGCAAAGCAATCCTACAAAATAGCATAAGGCTAGAGGCATTATGCTCCCTACCTTCAGTTTATACTACAAAGTATCAATAATCAAAACAGTTTGGTATTGGAAGAAAAATATACACAGACCAATGGAATGATTTGAAAACCCAGAAATAAATCCACAAATATATACACAGATAATGCTTGACAAAGGAGGAAAAAATATACAATAGAGAAAAGAAAGCCTCTTTAGTAAATTGTGCTGGAAAAAATGAAAACCCACATGCAAAAGAATGAATCTAGACTGAACTGACACCATATACCAAAATCAACTCAGAGTGTATGTAAGACTTTCACATAAGACCCAAAACAATAAACTGCATAGAAAATAACATTGGTACTAAATTTAAAGACCTTGGGTTCAGAGAGGACTTTATGAACCTGACCTCAAAGGCAAGGGAAGTAAAAGCAAAATATAAATGAGTGGGACTATATCAAACTGAAAAGCTTCTGCACAACAAAGTAAAGAGGATACAAACCAAATGGGAGAAAATATTTGCAAACAATGCCTTTGATAAAGGGATAATATTTAAAACATATAAATAACTCATACAACTCAACAAAAACAGCAAAACAAACGATCCAACTAAAAAATGGGCAGAAGACCTAAACAAAAACAGCCAACAGATACATGGAAAAAATTCTCAACATTACTAGTAACTCAGGAAATGCAAATTAAAACCACAATGAGATACCACTTCACACCTGTTAAATAGATAGAATCAACAAGACAAGGAATAAAACAGGTGCTGGAAAGGCTGTGGAGAAAAAGGAACCCTCAAACACTGCTGGTGAGACTGTAAATTGATACGACCACTATGGAAGGCAGTATGGAGGTTTCTCAAAATCTTAGGAATGAGATTACCATATAACCCAGCAACCCCTCTTTTGGCTATTTACCCAAAAACTTTAAACCTTAATTTGCAAAGATATATGTACTCCAATGTTCATTGCAGCACTATTCACAGAGGCAAATTTGTGGAAACAACCAAAGTGCCCTTTGATAAATGACTGGATAAAGAGGTTGTGGTACATTTATACAATGGTATATTACTCGGTGATAAGATAAGATGAAATATACGTAGCCATTTGTGACAACATGGATGGGCCTTGAGATAATCATGTTAAGTGAAATACATCGAACTAAAAAAATCAAGAAACATATGATTTCACTTATATGTGGAATATGAAACTGAAAATAACAAAGAAGCAAAAACTCAGGGACACAGTCAATAGTTTAATGGTTCCTGAGGGTAAGGGAGGACAGGGAGGGAGGAGGAGAGAGGAGGCATCAAATATATGGTGATGGAGGGAGAATTTACTGTGGGTAGTGAGCACACAATGCAACACATAGATCATGTAACGTAGCAGTGTATACCTAGAACCTATGTAATTTTCACCAACCAACATCACCCCAGTAAACTTAACAATTAATAAATGTTGTTTCCATCATCATATATTTGACCCCCCTTCCCTTGAGGTAGGAGGCATCAAATAAATACTGATGGAAATTTAGCTGACTCTGGGTGTTGAGCACATTATACGATACATAGACAATGTAATGTAGAATTGTACACCTGGAACCCATGTAATTTTACCAGCCAATGTCACTCTAATTAACAATTAATATAAATAAATAAATACATAAATAAATAAATTGTTATATGGAAGAGTTCAATATAGACAAGAAACACACACACACACACTTCACATAGTTCTAAGAAAAAATAAATAAGGCCAGAAAGAGGGATTGGAAAAGCTGGGAGTGGTGTGTGTGAAGACTCACTTGAGGTACCTCTGAGTAAGCAAGCACCCAAAGGGAAGTGTTGTAGAGAGCCATGCATGTGTCTGAGGAAAGAATTATCTGGAACACAGTACTGAGGTAGAAATATGCTCACATTCTCAAGAGATAGCCATAGAGCCATTCTGGCTAGAACAGAGTTGGTGAGAAAATAAATAGGACATGAGGTGAGAGGGATATCATGTAGAACTTTACAGTCCACAATAAGGGTTTTTATTCAGATACTGAGTGAGATGTGACATTAATCACAGTAGTGACCTCATATGACATATTTTAATAGGACTACTCTAGCTGCTATTTTGAGAAAAAACTGCCAAGGTCAGACAGAGCGAGGATACTACATTAAAATATAAACTATTGAAATATTTTAGGCAAATATGATAGTAGCTTGAAGTATGGTGGTAGTAGTGGAAGCGATAGAAAGTAATAAGATTCTGAATATACTTGAAGTTATAGCAACAGGATTTTGTGATGTGGTATGAAAGAAATAAAAAGGAATCAAGAATGACTTCAAGGATTTGCCTTTTTCTGGGATAGAGATGTACATTTTAAAGATCAGTGGGGTATGGGGAAAGTGAAGTATCAGAAGCTCAACTTAGTGTATGTTAGTTTTTGTTTTGTTTTGTTTTGTTTTTTAAGATTTAGTTATTTTTTTTATTGCTTTTTTGACACAGAGAGAGGCAGACAGAGAGACAGAGAAGGAGAAGGGCCCAGAGCAGTTTTCATAGTTGAGAGCATTAGTTTTCCATATAGTTTCACTCCACAGGTGGGCACGGGGCTGCACAGGGCAGGAACTGGCTGGGAGCCTCCTCCACAGGCCCAAGCAAGAACTGAACTGAGGGCACATCTCAGTTCAGCATATGGGTCCACACGGGCTGGGGGCTGGGATTCGATCCTCGGTTCCCAGGGCTGTAAAGTGAGTGCTCAACCCACTGTGCCATCCCAGCTTCCCCTAGGGTATGTTAGTTTGAGAAGCATATTGCACATTCAAGTAGAATGTTTAGTAGACGGTTGAATAAATGGTTGTGGAGTTTAGGAGAAAAGACTAAAGGCATGAACATCAGAGTCATCATCAAATAGATGAAATCATCTGGAAAATGAGTGTTGATAGTACTGATAACATAGAGGTCTAGAGGAATACCCAACAATAATAGCTAAGTCTCATTTAAAAAAGCAGTAAGTTTTGCAACATTTTAACTTACTGTATTCTTAATGCCTCTCTCCAGTTCCATGATATTATTTAAAATCAACATCCCATGAGCATAGTGAAAACCAGAATCCTAGTAGTTACTGGAGAGGTCAACAAAAGTTAGTGTTCTTTCAAAATTCTATGATTAAAACAATCCTTATTTTACCTTTCTGGGATTTCTTTGGAAAGCCTCACTCACAAAGATTTGTCTTTACTTTACTTGACTCAGAGCTCACTCAGTGTGAATGTTGTGCTCTGGAACAAAGTTTAATAGAAAAAACAAAACAAAACAAAACAAAAACCATCAGCAATTGTTTATATTGCAATTGCCTGAGTAGTATATAACTGTCGGAGGCAAACAAGTTAGCCAAAAAACTGGGGGATTAGATGATGATTAGGGACTTTGAAAAGTTCAGACATGTTTCTTGCAATCTAGACTCTCACATCCATATGCAAGGCTGTAAAAAAAAATATGTTTTCACCTATGGCCAAACTTGAGTCTCTGTAAAAGCAAGAAATTAAAACAAGGCAGAGTTGTAAGTTGCCTGGATGAATGTTTCAAGAATGACCACAAGACAAACACACAGAGCCCCTGAACAAAAACTGGTAAACTTATTGGTACCTGAGATTTAAGTCAAATTCTGTCCGTTCAATAAATGATCACCACTAAATTAACTAGGGTTGTCAGGGCCCACAAAGAACAAAGAATGCAAACTTTATAGTACTAGTTCAGGAAAGTCTCTAAACCAAAAATAGTAATAACAACAGAAACAATGAACAGAAATAACGAATTTTAAAGAAGAGAAAGCATCTGAGGTGCTCTTCTATTTTATGCTATTCTATTACTTATATTATTATATATTATATTACATTACATTGCATTATATTATTTTTAATTGCATTACATTATATAATTATATTTTAAAAATTTTGTTTTAATAATAACATTATAAGACATGAAAAGAAACAAAAATGTATTGCCCAAGATAGGGAAAAAATGAATCAACATAGACTTTCCATGACTTCCCTGGCCAGGGTCACTGCTTGTGAGAAGTTTCCACATTCTCCCCATGTCTGCATGTGTTTTCTCTGACTACTCCAATTTTCTCCCACATCCCAACGATATGCACACTAGCTCAAGAGGCATGTCTCAATTGTCCCAGTCTTAGTGAGTGTGGGTGTATGTATGTGGACCCAGAGATAGAAAAGTATCCCATCCAGGGTTGATTTCTGACTTGCACCCTGAGCTATGGGATAATCTCTGACCACTCACAACCATGAACTGAAATAACTGGTTTGTAAAATAATTATCTTACTTGTTTTTATGAATCTTTCTTAAATGTATGCATAGCTCAAATTTATTTCAATGTTTAATATTAAAAGTGTCTTGAGTCTTTATTTAAAATTTTGGTTGGGGAAGCTGGAATGGCTCAGTGGGTTAAGCGCTTGTTTTGCAGCCCCAGGAACCAAGGATCAAGTCTCAGCCCTGGCCTGTGTGGACCCATATGTTGAACTAGGGTGTGCTTCCCATGTGGGAATCCCCCAGCCCAGCTCTCACCCTGCGTGGCCTCTGCCCACTTGTATGGAATGAAACCATGTTGAAAACTCATGATGCACAACTATGAAAACTGCTCTGCCCCCCCTTCTCTCTATCTCTCTCTGTCTGTCTCTGTCTGTCAAAAACAATAAAATAAATCTTAAAAAAAAGTTTGGTTATATTTGTGTGACCAGAAATCTGCCATAGAAACTTAACTCTAGTTTATACCAATTAGCCCATGGCAGGGCTGGACAGGACATTTCTTGCAGTTCACAGGTGGAATGCCAAGCAATTTTGGGGTGACTGCCTGAATTAAGAAAACAAGTGTTCTAGTGGATGCCACATTACGTCAGGGCCTAGCATCTAGTCAGTTAAATGTAAAAGAAACACATTTTTTGCACACACATGTACAGCTGCTAGAGTCAAGAATTTACTCTTCACAATGGAGGCAGCTGTAAGTACTTGAGCAAGTAAAAATAACTAGCTAGCAGACTGCAACACTTGAGGAAATTTTAGAGTACATTTTTTCCTAAAAATGTTTACCCAGGCCTGGCTTATGGTAAAATTTGTTTTATCATACATTATTTTTTCACATGAAATTGCAGTCTTTACGAACTTATTAAGACTATTATGTGAGTACTAATGGTATTTTTACATCTATGTACATAAGTAAATAGAAAACAGTGTAAAATGTGTTTTGTTTGGAACATTTGTTCCTCTTATTTGACTTAAAAACAGTTGCATAAAGCAATAATTACAAATCTGTGTTGATAAGCATACAACATATAAAGATGAAATGTATATAATAACAACAACATAAAATAGGGGGAGAAATAGAGATACATAGAAACAAAGATTTTGTATACTATTAAAATTAAGATGCTATTAATCTTAAATGGATTGTTGTAAATTAAGACAGTGATTGCAAGGATGACAGGATAGCTTAGCAGGTTGAGCACTTGCCTTATAACCACGAGGTCCTGGGATCAAATCCTGACTTCAGCAAACACACATGCTGAACTGCGGTGTACAACTGGTAACCCTCAGCATGACATTTAAGGTTCTCACCTCTCATGTGGGAGGCCCCCAGTTAATTTCCTTCCCTGTGTGGCCCCACATCCACATGGGTGGAATCAAATGTGTCACAACTAATGTACAACTGTAGAGACGGCTTTGGGTCCTCATCCTTCTCTCTCCCCATCTCTCTTTCTCTCTCTCACTTTCTCTCAAACAATAAAATAAATATTTAAAAATTATAATAATAAATGCAAAAAAGAGACCAAACACAGAAGGCTAAAAAACTGTAGGAGCTCTCCAGGAGCTGCAGAAAGTCTCCAAAATCTGAAGTGCCAGTGAGCACCATTGCTCATCTCTCCCTCTACCTTGACAGGGTAGGTGAGAGCTTTGGCCTACATGCAGAATTAGAATCACCAGGGTGCATTTCTAGCCACACTTTCCAGAACATATGAGGACCCAAAATAAACCAGAATTTATTTATAAAAAATTGTGTATTCTTATATGTTAAACTTTAGTCACCTTCAAAGTACTCTCCATTTGATGCAATACACCTATCAAGACATGTTTTCCACTATTTAAGACAGTTTTTAAACTCATCAATTTAGATGTCTCTTTGTGCTTCTGCCATTTTTTGTTTCACCTCTTTCACATTGGCAAAACATCTCCCTTTGAGGACTTTTTTTTTAATCTGGGGAAATAAATAAAAAAAGCTGCTCAATGAGATCCAGTGAATAGAAAGGGTGGGGCACAGGGTCATGCTGTTTTTGATAAAAAACTATTGAACACTCAGCATGGTGTGGGCAGGTGTGTTTTCATGCCACATGTTGTTCATATAAATCACCCATCACAAAATGGGCAAATGCAATGAAAGAGTCTCCAAAAGATTCCCTGAAGCCAAACTCAGCCTTTCATAAAAACACCAGTTGATACACTGATGCAGATAGTTTTCTAGAATACCCATCCAGCAGGTGAAGCCTGTACTACAAGGGGCCTGCCCTTCAGGAGATAACTCTATTTGTTGTTGTTTATTTGTTTTTGTTTTTTTCCTCATATTTTAGCTCTGAACTAAACGAAAACAAGCATGATCAGCAGGGCTTCATTAAACACCCATGGCCTTCCCACTTAAAACCACTGCAGCCACACAAGTCAGTGTCCCAGGCATTACAAGCCTCAGTGCAGCTCCAAGCAGCCTGCAATAAAGTTGTCCAGAACACAGCCTATGCAGAGGTTACTTCTACAAAAATCTACTTTTTGTACAATGAACAATAAAGAGAACATATAGCAAGTTTAGAGATCTATGGAAGCACTCTGGAAACTGGAAATTCCTCAGGATCAGGAGTGCTGGTGGATAGCATTGCTTATGTTACCCTCTACCTATGTAGGGCAGGCAGGAATGCTATTCAGGCACTCCATCATTTCTGCAAATTTGACACAGTGTGCTCTGGACATATCACCTAAGCCCATTTAAGCTCTGGAAAAAGGAAGCAAACAGGGTCAACGGAGAGTTAATACAAGTACTTGGACTCTTGCCTGAAGCTCCTAAAGCTCATTGGCTAGTATCCCAGACACAAGAGGCACCCACTTGTCTCCCATTAGCCTGATAAAATACCAAGCACACAGCCTAGTTAGAGGTATTTTTCTACACAAGGCCACCTTTTCAAGAACTAGACAGATATCTGTTTTGTCTATTTCATATAAACAAATGTAGGAAACAAAACACAAAGACCGAATTCTATCTTTCAAATGAAGAAACAAGAAAATCCTCTCCCGAAATTCCTAAGAAAATTAGAGATAAATTATTTGCTTGATAAATAATTCAAAGAAATTATCATAAGAATGCTCACACAATTTGAAAGCAGAATAGATGAGATGAGGGAGAACTTCAACAAAGTTTTACAAAGTATAGTAAAGAACAAAGCAGAGCTGAAGAATGCAATAACTGTAATAAAACATACATTAGAAAGAGTCAACATCAAATTAGCCAATACAGAACAACAGATAAGTGACCTGGTAGACTAGTGAAAGCCAACCAATCAGAATGGCAAAAAGAAAAAAAAAAGATGTTTTAAAGAATCTCTGAAATGCTTACTATTAAGCATGTAAAAATTCATGTAATAGGGATCCTGGAAGGAGAAGATAGTGATAGAAGAACAGAAGATGTATTTGAAGAAATAATAGCTGAAAACTTTACTAACCTGAAAAAGGAAACAGACACCCAGCCTCAAAAAGCACAGAGATACCCAAACAAGATGAACACAAAGAAACTCACTCCAAAACATATTGTTATTAAAATGGCAAGAGTTAAAAATAAATGTAAAATTTTGAAAGAATCAAACAAAAAACAAGTAGTTACAAACAAAAGAAATTCTACAAGGCTGTCAGCTGACTTCTCAGCAGTAATTTTCAGTCCTGAAGGCACAAGTGGCATTTCTTTAAAGTAATGAAAAAAATAAACTTACAACATAAAATAATTTACACAACAAGGTGTTAATCATAATTGAAAGAGAGAGAAAGAGTTTTCTAGACATCAAAAACTAACTGAGTTCATCATCACTAAAACAACTTGAGGGGAAGCCAGGATGGCTTAGCAGGTTAAGCACTTGCTTTGCAGCCCTAGGGACTGAGGATTGAATCCCTGCCCCAGTCCTTGCGGATGCATATGCTGAACTGGAGTGAGCTTCCCATGTGGGAGACACTCTGTTTGGCCCCCAGCTGTCGGAGGCGTGCCTCCCGTGCAGGAGGCCCCCAGCCTGGTTCTTGCTCTGTGTGGCCCCTGCCCAATTGTGTCAAACAAAACCATGTCGAAAACTGATGATGTACAACTATGGATACTGCTTTGGGCCCTCCCCCTTCTCTCTGTTTCTGTCTGTCTCTCTCTGTCAAAAACAATAAAGTAAATCTTTTAAAAAATTTTTTACAAAAAGTGGTAGTCTTCTTTAAGTAAAAAAAAGAAAATAAAATTCCATAACCAGAAATTTAAAAACTGCATATATGAAAAAAGAAAACAAAAGCAAAAAAAAAAACAAACTTCACAAGTAAATCAGACTTTTAAAACATTACTTAATACAAAATGCCAAACTGAATTCAAACGACAAAAAGTAGTTACAAGATATACACGTAGAAAGATCTAAAATATGATATCAAAACTGTGAAGTGCGAGGGGAAGCTGGAATGGTTCAGCAGGTTAAGCACTCGCTTTGCAGCCCCAGAGCCTGGGGATCAAATCCCAGCCCCAGCCCGTGCAGACCTATATGCTGAACTGGGGTGTGTGTCCAGTTCAGTTTTTGCCAGAGCCTATGCAGAGGCCCCCAGCCCAGTTCCTGCCCTGTGCCCACCTGTGAAGTTAAAGTATATGGAAAATGAATAATGTCAACTATGGACACTGCTCTGGACCACCCCCCTTCTCTCTGTCTCTCTCTGTCTCTCTCTCTCTCTCTGTCAAAAAACAATAAAAATAAATCTTTAAAAGAAAAGAAAAAGAAAAAAAACTATGAAGTGTGAACGTGGAAATAATAATGTACTCTTTCTAGAATGTTTGAACTTAAATGACTGTCAGCTTAAAATGGACTGCTAAAATAGAATAATATACATAAACCTTTTGGTAACCACAAACTTAAAACCTATAATAGACTCACAAAAATTAAAGAGAAAGTAACCCAAATCAAATGATACAGAAAAAAAGTGCATTTATACGGTAGGGACAGAGTCAAACTGTAAATAAAACAAAACAAGAAATAATTAGCAAAAGGACAATAAGTACATGCCTATAAATAATTATTTTAAATGTAAATGGTTTAAATTATATAATAAAAATACATAGATTAGCTGGATGAATTAAGTAACATAATCCACATAAATGTCACTTAAAACAGACTCACTTTGAATTAAAGAAATACATACAAATTGAAATTGAAGAAACAGAAAAGACACCCATACAAATAGAAATGAAAATATATCTGGAATAGCAATACTCATATCAGACAAAATAGACTATAAAACGAAGAATATAAAAAAGACAAATAAGGTCATTACTTAATTATAAAAACGGTCAATCCAAGAAGAAGCTATAATAATTGTAAATATCTACACAGCAAACATTGGAGTATTTAAAAATGTGAAGCTAATATTAATAGATATAAGAAAAACATTCACAGTAACAGTAATAGCAAGAAAATTTAATATTCAACTTACACTAATGAGTGAATCAACCACACAGAAAATCAAAATAATAATAATAACCTTAAATATCACATTAGACAAAATTGTTTAGTAAACATTAACAAAAATTTTTTTTTTTCACTTAAAAGCTGAACAGTTCACAATGTTTTTCCAATACAAGTGGAACATTCTCCTAGACAGAAAACATATTAGGCTGCAAAAAAAGCCTAATAAATTTTAAAAGATTGGAATTATATTAAGCATCTTTGTCAATCCCTATGGCACAAAGCTAGACACAAGCCTCAATAAATTACAAAAATTGGAATTATATCTAGCATCTTTATAGACAATTATGGCATGAAACTCGACAACAACTAGAGGAAGAAAACAGGCAAAAACCAAAATAATAGAGAGTAAACAACATACTACTAAACAACCAGTGGATGAATAAAGAAATCAAACTGAAAATTAAAAACTACCTTGAGAAAAATAAAAATAAAAACACAAATTTTCAAAATTTATAGGATACAGCAAAGAAGTTCTTAAGAGGAAATTTCGTAAATTTATAGATATACCTCATGAAACAATTAAAATCCCAAATTAACAACCTAACTTTCCACCTAAGGAAACTAGTAAAGGAAAAAGAACAGACAAAACTCAAAATAGGGGAAGCCAGGATGGCTCAGTGTGTTAAGCACTCACTTTGCAGCACTGGGGACCAGGGGTCGAATCCTGGCCCTGGCCCCGTGCGGAACCATATGCTGAACTGGGAGCTCCCCCAGTTCAGTTCTCTATCTGTCTCTGTATCTCTCTCTCTCTCTCTCTCTCTCTCTCTCTGTCAAAAATAAAAAAATAAATATATATATATATTAAAAAAAACCCTCAAATTAACAGAAGGAATAAAATAATTAAGATCAGATCAGAAATAAAATAAAAATTTTAAAAACAGAAAAAAAAATCAATGAAACTAAGAGCTGGTCATTAAAAAGATAAACAAAATGGACAAACCTTTGGCCAAACTTATAAAAAAAAGACAGAGCCTAAAAAATAAAATCATAAGAAAAAGGGAAGTTATAACTGACACCACAGAAATACAAGAAATTAACATTACAAAAGAATATCGACAATCTAAAAGAAATGGATACCTTTTTAGATGCATATAACTTTGCAAGACTAATCTAGGAAAATACTGATCATCTAAAAGACCATTTACTAGCATTTAAATTGAAGCAGTATTCAAAAATTCCCAACAAATAAAAGACAAGTTGGGGGGGAAGCTGGGATGGCTCAGTGGGTTAAGTGCTCACTTTGTAGCCCTGGGGACTGAGAATTGAATCTCAGCTCTGGCCCGTGTAGACCCATAGGCTGAACTGGAGAGTGCCCCCAGTTCAGTTATTACCAGGGTGAGACCCCCGGCCCAGTTCCTGCCCTGTGCAACCCCTAGCCCACCTGTGTGTGGAATGAAGCTATGTGGAAAAAACAATGACTTGCAACTATGGAGACTGTTCTGGGCCCTCCCCCTCCTCTCTGTCTCTCTGTCAAAAAAAAAATAAAATAAATCTTAAAAAAAAAAAGACGAGATTGGATTTACTGGTAAATTCTAACAAACGTTTAAGGAGGAATTAATACCTATTCTTTTTTTTTTTTTTTTTTTTTTT
>PVKE010010384.1:0-24534 GCA_004027555.1 Craseonycteris thonglongyai | reverse complement strand
TAAAAAATTGTGTATTTACTCTTATATGTTTAAACTTTAGTCACCTTCAAGTTACTGTCTGATGCAAGGCACCTATAAAGATACTTTTTTTTACTACTCATAACAGTTTTTGAACTTGTCAATTTTGATGCCTTTTAGTGCTTCTGCTGTTTCTGGTTTCACCTCCTTTACATTGGCAAAACATTTCTTTTTGAAAACTTTTTTCATCTGGAGAAACAAACAAACAAAAAAGTCATTTGGGTGAGCTAGGGTAAATAGGGAGGAGGAGGCATGGGGTCATGTTAATTTTGTTCAAAAACTAGTGAAAGCTCAACACAGTGTGGGCAAGTGAGTTGCCATGCCACATGTTGTTTGTGTAAATCACCCATCATAAAGTGGGCAAACAGGTGCTATTTTCCATTTCAAAAAGTTGTTAATTATTTTTTAAATAATCTTTTATTTTAAAATTACAATTGGCATAAAATATTATATTAGTTTCTGGTGTACAACATAGTGATTGAATATTTATATAACTTATGAAGTGATCACCCTGGTATGTCTGGTACCCATCTGACACCATATGTAGAAATTGCAATATTATTGACTATTCTTTATGCTATATTTTATATCCTCATGATTATTTTGTAACTACCAATTCGTACTTTTTAGTACTTTCACTTTTTTTAGCTGTTCCCCAAAACCCCTCCCATTTGACAACCATCAAAATGTTCTCTGAATCTGAGTTTGCTTCTGTTTTGTTTTAAATGTATTATTATTATTTTTTAGATTTCACATATAAGTGAAATAATATGGCATTTGTCTTTCTCTGTCTGATTCCACTCAGCACAGTAACCTCAGTTCTATCCACGTTTTTGCAGACAACAAGATTTTATTCCTTTTTATGGCTAAGTAATATTTCTTTGTATATGTATCTTCTCTTCTTTATCCATTCAACCACTGATAGACACCCAGGTTGCCATCATATCTTAACTATTTTTATTACTGCTACAATGACCATATGTATGCACATGTTTCTTTTAAGCAGTGTCTTGAATTTAGCTTAATTTTGATTTGGTGGTGAGAGGAGCCAAGCACAACATGCACCTACGCCTCCATTTTAAGTGGAAGTGAGAAAAGGTTATTCATTATTGATTCAATTTCTCTAATTGGCATGTCTATTTAGGTTGACTATTTCTTTTTGTATGAATCTTGGCAGATTGTGTCTTTCAAGAATTTAGTCCATTTCATCTATGCTATCAAAGTGTGGGCATAGAGTCGTTCACAGTATTCCTTTAATATCCTGTTAATGTATATGAATAATGGAGTAATATTCTGTTTTATTTCTGATGTTAGTAATTTATATCCTCTCTTTTTTTTTTTTTCTTAGTTCTCTTGGCTAAAAGCTTATGAATTTTAGTGATCTTCTCAAAGAGCCATATTTTTTATTGTGTTGATTTTCTTTACTGTTTTTCTCTTTACAATTTTATTGATTGCTGCTTTAATTCTTATAATTTAGTTTCTTCTGCTTAATTTGGATTTAATTTGTGCTTTTTTCTATAGTTTCTTGTTAAAAACTTAGTTTATTAATTTTAGATCTTTATTGTGTTCTATTATATGTATTCAGCACCATAAATTTTCCTCTAATAAAGCTTTTATTGCATCCCACATATTTTAATAAATTTTTTTTGTGCTCATTTAGTTTAAAATAATTTTTATTTTTTTGGAAAAATTTTTTGGCTTATGTATTATTTATGTATTATTTAATAGTGTGTTATTTAATCTTATGTATTTTGGGATTTTTCCAGTTATCTTTCTATTATTGATTTCTAGTTAAATTCCATTATGTTATGAGAGAAGATGTTGTATGATTTCTATACTTTTCAATTTGCTCAGGTATGTTTTGTGGTTCAGGATGTGTTCTATCTTGGTGAATGTTCAATATGAGCTTAAGAAGAATGTGTATTTTGTTATTATTAGATGAAGTTATTATTAGATGATATTATTAGATGTGCATGTCAATTATATCTAGTTAATTAATGATCTTGTTTAGTTCAACTATATTCTAACTTCTGGAGGTATCTATTTTCCTTCTTTCTTTATTTTACTTAGTTATTTTTCCTTAGATTTCTGTTGTTTTGAGAGAAGGTGAGAGAAAAAGAGGAGAAGTGGGGATGGCCCAGAGCAATCTCCACAATTGTACATCATTAGTTCTGATATGGTTTCATTCTACACAGGTGGATGTGGGGCCGCATGGGGTGGAAACTGAACCAGGGGCCTTCCTCATGGGTGGCAAGAACTTTTGCCACTGAACCATCCAAGTGGTTACCAGATGTACAGCTGTTCAGAAAATGGAGTTGCATAGGCTGGGGCCAAGAGTCAAACCTTGGACCTCATGATTGCAAGGAAAACATAAAACTAGGTGAATTAAAACTGGTAGGACTGCCAGGTCTTATTCAAGATTTGTACTTTGTTTTCAAATTGTGCTTATTTTTGCCTTTTGCGCATTTGTGTCTAAAGAAGCATCTGATTAATACTCTTCATTTCCAAAGAATGGTGCTTCTTTTATTTTACTTTATTTTATTAGTTGCAGGTATACAAAACTGCATAATGACTAGACATTTACACACCTGACAAAGTGATAACTCCTAAAAGTTTCCTACCCATTTGGTATCATACATAATTATTATAATACAATTGTCTATACTCCTCATGCTGTACTTTACATCCTGTGAAAATATGTATAAATATGTATAGTTGACACATGATATTATTTTATATTAGTTTCAGGTGTATAGCACAGTGGTTAGACATTTATATAATTTACAAAGTGATCCTCCCAATAATTCTAGTACTTCTCATCTGACACTATATATAGTTTTTATAGCATTTTTTATTTCTCATACCGTATTTCATTTCCCTATTTTCTAACACTCACCTAATCCATTCACCTTTCTCACCAATGCCCCCACCCCCTTTCACCTAGGAACCATAGATTTTTCCTCTGGATCCATGAGCCTATTTTTGCTAAGTTTATTTGTTTATTCTGTTCTTTAAATTCCAAATATTAAGTGAAATCGTATGGTGTTTGTCTTTCTCAGTTTGGCCTATATTACTTAGCATTATGTCTCCTAGCTCCATCCATGTTTTTCCAAATGGTAAGGTGTTATTCTTCTTATGGCAGAATAATACTCCATCACATAATTGTACCACAATTTCTTTATCCAGTCATCTATTGATGGCCATTTCAATGAAAGCCATACCATAGCCATTGTGAATAGCACTGCAGTAAACATAAGGGTGTGTATATTTTGAATTAGTGTTTTGGATTTCTTTAGATAAATACCCAGGGATGAAATTGCTGTGTCATAAGGTTGTTCTATTCTTAACTTTTTAAAGAATCTCAAGACAGTTTTTCGTAGTGAGGGCAATTTTCAATCTCATCAACAGTGCACGGGTGTTTCCTTTTCTTCACATTCTCGCCAGCATTTGTTTTTTGTTAATTTATTGATGACTTCCATTCCAACAGAAGTGAGGTAGAATCTCATAGTAAATTTTATTTTCAGTTTGCTGCTTATCAGTGACATTGAGCATCTTTTCATATGTCTATTGATTATATGTATGTCCCCTTTGGAGAAATGTCTGTTCACGTCTTCTGCCCACTTTGAAATTAAATTGTTTGGTTTTGTAGTGTTGAGCTGTATGAGGTTTTTGTTTTTTGTTTTTTAAATAAATTGTGGATTATCAGATATATTATAGGCTACCATTGGTAAATATCTTCTCCCACTTAGTAAAATATCTTCTCATTTAGTTGATGGTTTTCTTTGCTATGAAAAAAACGTTTCAGTTTGGTATAGTTTCATTTTTCTAATTTATTTTTTTCCTTGCTCAAGGAGATATATCAATAAAAATATTACTAAAGGTGATATCTGATAGTTTACTTTCTACATTTGCTTCTTAAAGTTTTATGGTTTGGGGTCTTACATTTAATCTTTAATCAATTTTATGTTTATGAGAGGTGGTCAAGAAATTTTTGAAATGAAGGGGAAGAAAGGTAAAAATACTATTTATTATTTTTTTAAATATATTCACCCTTAACTCTAATACACCATTAATATCTTTCAATTAGTTTACTTATATACTCAGGAAAGAAAAGTTTTGTTTTTGCTCTCAAATTACATCTTTGTCATTTTGTTTTCTGTAAATTTCTTCACTCAAAGCTGTTTCTTTTCTTTTCTTCTTTTTAATTTTTGAGAACAACAAATAATCAGAGAGCCAGGTCTAGACTATCAGGAGAGTAACATAATGCTTAGAAGCCACAGTCCTGAAGAGTAGCCAACGCACACTGCCCTTGTGCATGGGCACATTGCTACGCAAAAGCAACATCCCTTTGGTCCATTTTTCTCTTCTTTTCTCCTACCAGATTAATTTCTTTTAGCAGACTGGATTAGTACTCTCCCGTCATTATGAGACCCTCTTCCTTGTAATCTATCAGCAGGATACCCTTTATATCCCCCAAAAGGGTAGCCCTAATTCTTCCAGCCAAAGGCAACACCTTGAATTTCTTAGGGAGTGACATGCCCTTTTCATGCCACTGCATGGACTTCTGTTTTGACTCAGGCTTATAATGATGAACCTGAGTTTCATCTCTAGTGACAATCTGATTTAAAACTATATTTATTGTCTCGTTAGAGGTCCAAAAGCCATCATGAACACTCAACACACTGATATTTTTGAAGTGGTGTGAGCATTCTCAGTGCTCATCTTGCACTGACCTTTGACATCCTTAACTGCTGAATGAGAATATTCAAAATGGTTGTAGATAATACTTCAAACATTTCTGCAAGTTGCTTTTTATTCAATTTGGCATCTTCCAATACAAGTTTTGCAACTTTTTTTGACAATGTCTGAGAAAATGGTCTCAATGGGGCATCCCAGACGGTCATCTTTATTCGATTCTGCCTTGCTTGAAAAGGCTATGCTGGGATGCTGGGATGGCTCAGCAGGTTGAGCACTCACCTTATAGCCCTGGGGTCCGAGGGAAGAGTCCTGGCCTTGGCCATGCAGACTCATATGCTAAACTGGGGCATGCTTCCCATGTGGGAGGCCACTGGTTCACAGGGGCAGGCTTCCCATGTGGGAAGCCCCCAGCCCAATCCCAGTTTCTGCCCTGCGCAGCCCAATGCTCACCTGTGTGGAATGAAGCTATTTGGACAACTAATAACATACAATTATTGGGACTGCTCTGAGCACTCCCCCTTCTCTCCATCTCTCGCTGTCAAAAATAAATAAATAGGGGATGGCAGGATAGCTCAGCATGTTAAACACTCATCTTGCAGGCCCTGGGGTACAAGAATGGAATCCAGACCTCGGCCTGTGTGGACCCATATGCTGAACTGAACTGTGTCCCCAGTTCAGTTCTTACAGGGGCAAGCTTTCTATGTGGGAGGCCCCTGGATCAGCTTCCCTGAAGACCCCTGGCTCAAGGGGGCATACCTCCCATGTAGGAGGCCCCTGGCCAATTCCTGCCCATGTGTGGAATGAAACTATGTAGAAAACTAATGACGTTCAAATATGGATTATGCTCTGGGCCCTCCCCTTCTCTCTGTCTCTCACTGTCTCTGTCAAAAACAATAAAAATAAATAAATAAATAAACAGGGAAAGCGGGGATGGCTCAGCAGGTTAAGCACTCCCTTTGCAGGCCCAGAGACTGAGGATCGAATCCCGGCCCCGGCCTGTGTGAACCCATGTGCTGAACTGGGGTGTGCTTCCCATGCGGGAGGCCCCCAGTGTGGTTCTTGCCCCCTGGTTCAGTCCCTGGCTTGAGGGGGTGTTCCTCCTATGTGGGAGGCCCCCAGACTAGTTCCAGTCCTGCGTGGCCCCTGCCCACCTGTGTGGAACAAAACCATGTTGGAAACTGATGATGTATAACTATGGAGACTGCTCTGCCCCCCCCCATTCTCTCAGTCTCTCTATGTCTCTGTTAAAAACAATAAAATAAATATTTAATAAGTAAACAAACAAATAACTAATGACATAAATAAAATCGTAAGTAAAGAAAAGAAAGAAGAGAAAAGAAAAGTAAGGAAAAGAAAAGAAAAGGCTATGCCCTCGAAAACCATGGATTTCCCAGGGCAACAGTCCCCGTAAACCACTAATGTCTCTTCTAAAATTGTTTGAGGTGTTTTCCCTTGTTTTGTGAGTAACTTAATGATGGCAAGAAATTTAATTTTATTCATAGTTGGGGTTTTCTTCACATTTGATTTGTTTCTTCAATGACATCTAAAAGAATGCAGATGCAAGTAGTTTGAAATTTGCCACATAGACTAATAACAAGTCACACAATCAAACTGTGTACCTAGTACTCCCACCTCTCCAATAACCCCCCAGTCCACAAATTTCTTGATCACCCATGTATTCTTACAAATGATATAAGAAGGTGGTTCAGTCTTTCATTTTATTGCATGTGTCTATCCAGTTTTCTTAGCACCATTTATTAAATAAAATATCTTTATCCCAGTGTAAGTTATCATATCTTTTGTTGTAGACTAAATGACCATGTAGGCATAATTAATTTCTGTGATTTCTATTATTTTCTATTGAGCTGTGTCTTTTTTTAAATGCCAATACGTTTGACTTTTGATTAATAAGGCCTTGTAGTATAACTTGATATCTGGTAGCATGATACATGTAATTTTTTTTCTTTTTTTCTTAGGATTAGCTAAGGTTATTCAAGCCCTTTTACAGTTCTATGTTAATTTTAGTACTAGTTGTATAAATAATGTCACTGATGTTTTGATAAGGACTTCATTGAATGTATAGATTCCTTGTGGTAGTATGAATATTTTAACTATATTCATTCTTTTCTATTTACGAACATGGTATGGGGGGAAGCTGGGAAGGCTCAGCAGGTCAAGCACTTGCTTTGCTGCTCCGGAGACCGAGGATCGAATTCCAGCTCCGCCCCAGGTGGACCCATTGCTGAACTGGGGTGTACCCCCAGTTCTGTTCTTGCCAGGGCCTAAGTGGAAGGTTCCCAACCCAGTTCCTGCCCTGCGCAGCCCTGCACCCACTAATGGAGTTAAACTATGTGGAAAACTAATGCTGTCAACTATGGTGACTGCTCTGGGCCCTCCCTGTTCTCTCTGTCTCTCTCTGTCAAAAAACAATAAAAATAAATCTTAAAAAAACAACAACATGGTATACTTTTATTTATTTGCATCTTTTTAAAATTTTCCCTTAAATGTCACAATTTTCTGAATATAGATGTTTCACTTTCTTGGGTAAATTTATTCATAGGTGTTTTTTTTTTATCTATTTTTAAATGGGATTGTTTTCTTTACCTTTTTGTTAGTTCATTATTGGTAAATAGTAGTGCAACTAATTTCAGAATATAAATTTTGTACCCTACTACTTTACTTACTAAATTTATATATCAATTTCAATAGTTTTTTTCTGGTATCTTTGGGGTTCTCCAGATACAGTATTATGTCAACTGCAAATAATTACATTTTTATTTCTTTTTTTCCCATTTGGATGCCTTGTTCGTTTGTTTGTTTGTTGTCATTTGTTTGTTTGTATTTTCTTATTTGATTGCCATGGCTAAGACTTTTAGTACTACGTTGAATACAAGTAATTAAAGTGAACATTCTTGTCTTGTTCCTGATCTTAAGGAAAATGTTTCTAGCTTTTCCCAGTTGAAGATAATATTAGCTGTGTGTTTGTCATATAAGGTCTGTATTATGTTGAGATATGTTTCCTCTATTCCAACTTTGCTGAGAGTTTTTATCATAAATGGATGATGGATTTCTTTTTTAATTCATGGTCTACAACTATTGATAAAGCCATATGATTACTATATTTTTTTTACTTTGTCTATGTGGTATGTCACATTATTGGTTCACGGATATTAAACCAACATTGCATACCAGGAATGAATCCCTTTGTTGTGTATAATTTTTTTAATGTGTTGCTGAATTTGGTTTGTTAATATTTTTTGAAGATATTTGCATTTGTGTTCATTAGTGTATTGACATATAGTTTTCATGTTTTGTAATGTCTTTCTGTGATTTTGGAATCCAGGTACTGGTATCCTCCTAAAATAAGCTTCAGAACCTTTCCACCTTGTTTGGAATAATTTGAGAAAAATACATGCCAATCTTATTTTGAATGTTTGGTAAAATTCACCTGTGAAGCCATTTGGTCCAGGTTTTTTGCTTTTGGGAGATTGTTGGTTACTGATTCAATTTAGTTAGTTATAATCAGTCTGTTCAAATTTTCTGTGCCTTCTTGATACAGCCTTGAAAGATTGTATGATTCTAGGAATTTATCCATTTATTTCATATTTTTCAATGTATTGGCTTGTAATTACTTGTAGCACTTTCTTAAAATTATTTGTATTTCTGTGGTGTCTGTTGTCATTTTTACTCTAATTATTATTTTTTTTATTTCTAATCTTTTTTTAAACTTCTGTTTTCTCCTTTTTTCTTCATCAGTCTGGTTTAAGGTTTATCAATATTCTTTTATGTTTTCAAAGAACCAGCTAATAGTTTTATTTATTTATTTTTCTTTTTAAAACTGTGTTTTATTTATTTCTGCTCTAATACTTGTTATTTCTTTTCTTGTATTCACTATGGGCTTTCTTTGCTATTCTGGTTTTAAATCTCTTGGGTGGAAATTTAAATATTTACTTTAAATTTTTGTTTGCATGTTTGTTTAGATATATCTAATTTCTATTGATTTCCCTATTACCACTGTTTTTCCTGTATCTCATAGATCTTGGGTTGTTGTGTGTTTATTTTGTTTTTCTCAAGGTATCTTGATTTCTTTCTTGTTCTCGTTGATGTATTCATTATTTAATAGCAGGTTATTTAGCCTTCAATTGTTTATGTGTTTTTCATTTTATATGTTTCATTTATTTCTAGTTCATATAATGGTAGAGAAGATGCTTAATAAGATTTCAGTCTTTTTAAATATATTGAAACTTGTTTTGTGACCTCACATGTGGTCTATTTTTGAAAATGTTTTAGGTTCACTTGAAAAGAATGTATACTCTGCTCTATTAGGGTGAAATGTCCTAAAAGTATCAAATACATTTATCTGATCTAGTGTGTCATTTAAGTCCACTGTTTCCATGTTAGTTTTCTGTCTGAAAGTTCTGTATATTGGAGTCAGTGGGGTACTAAAGTTTTCTTTTATGACTGTGTTAATGTCAGTTAGTGCTTTTATGTTGGTCAATGTTTGTTATATATTTAAGTACTTCTATGTTAGGTGCTTAAATGTTTACTTGGATTAATTCCTCTTGTTGAATTGATCCCTTCATTATTGTTTTATTATTTTTTATTATTGCAATTGTTAATTTATTGGGGTGACATTGGTTGGCAAAAATCACATAGGTTTCTGGTGTACAATTCTACATTACATTGTCTATATATTGCATTGTGTGCTCACCACCCAGAGTGAATTCTCTTTCCATCACCATATGTTTGATGCCTCCTACCTCCTTTCCAAGATCCTCCTCCTTTGCCCTCAGGTAACCACTAAACTAGTAACTGTGTTCATGAGTTTTGGGTTTTTTGTTTTTGTTTTTGTTTTTGTTTTTGTTTTTGTTACTTTCAATTTCATATTCCACCTATAAATGAAGTCACGTGGTTCTTGATTTTTTTTCAGTCTGATGTATTTCACTTAGCAAGATCTCAAGTTCCATCCATGTTGTCTCAAATGGCTGTGTTTCATCTTTTTGTATTGCTGAATAATATTCTATTGTGTAAATGTACCACAACTTTTTTATACAGTCATCTATCAAAACACACTTTGGTTGTTTCCATGATTGACCATTGTGAACAGTGCTGCTATGAATATTGGGATATCTTTGTACAATAAGGTTTTCAAGTTTTGTAGGTAGATACCCAGAAATAAAATTGGTGGGTTGTATGGTAATTCCTTTCTTAGTTTTTTGAGGAACCTTCATACTACCTTCCACAGGGGTTGTACCAATTTACATTCCCACCGGCAGTGTATGAGGGTTCATTTTTCTCCACAGCCTCTCCAGCAATTGTTATTTCTTGTCTTGTTGATTATAGCCATTCTAACAGGTATGAGGTTTATCTCACTATGACTTTAATTTGCATTTCCATACTAGCTAGTTAAGTTGAGCATTTAAAAATGTATCTCTTAGACAGATAATTTTTGACAAAGGAATTAAAATAATACAATGGAGAGAAGAAAGACTCTTTCAGTAAATGGCGTGGGGAAAATTGGAAAACCACATTCAAAAGAATAAATCTGGACTGTGGACTATCACCATATACCAAAAGTAATTCTAAACAGATCAAAGACTTCCACATAAGATTCGGAAGCATAAACTGCACAGATAAAAATGTTGGTACTAAACTTATAGAGCTTGCATTCAGAGAAGACTTTATGAACTTGACTTCAAAGGCAAAAGAAGTAAAAACAAAAATAATGAATGGGATTATATGAAACTAAAAAGCTTCTGCACAGCAAAACATGTCAACAAGGCCAAGAGACAACCAACCAAATTGGAAAAACTATTTGCAAACAATGTTCTGATAAGGGGTTAATATATAAAACATATAAAGAACTTATACAACCTAAAAACAAAAATACAAACAATCCAATTAAAAACTGGCAGACCTGAAGAGACACTTCTCTCATGAAGATATACAATTGGCCAACAGATTATATTTAAAAGATGCTCTTTATTATTATGTAATATCCTCCTTTGTGTCTTATTAAGATCTTCATTTTCAGTTTATTATGTCTGATATAAATATTGCTACCCCCGTTTTTTTTTCTCATTTCTATTGTGTGAAATATCTTTTTTCATCTCTTTGCTTTTAGTCTATTTGTGTCTTTGAATCTGTGGTGGGTCTGCCAGACAATATATGCATAAGCCTATTTTTGTTCTTTATCCATTTAGCTACCCTACGTCTTTTGATCAAAGCAGTTAACCCATATACATTTAAGCAATTATTGATAGGTACATAGTTATTGTCAGTTTATTATTTATATTTTTATATTCATTAGTTTGATTGTTTTCTTCTAACCTTTCTTTTAATACTGACTTGGTGGTAATGAATTTCTTTACTATTTTCTTGCCTGGGAAGTTTTTATCTTTCCTTCAATTTTAAATATTAGCCTTGTAGTGTAGAGCAGTCTTGGTTATAGGCCCTTGTTTTACATCACTTTGAATATTTCCTGCCACTCTCTATTAGCCTGCTAAGTTTTTTTTAAAGAAAGAATCTAACAATCTTAGGAGAGATCTTTTATAAGTAACTAATTTTCATTTTTTCCCGTGCTACTTGTAATATTTTCTCTTTTTCTTTACCATTTATTATTTTAATAATGATGTGGCTTGGTATTGGCCTGTTTAGATTCACACTGTTTGGGTCTCGCTTTGCATCCTTGGCTTGTATGTCTATTTTCTTCACCAGGTTAGGGAAGTTATCCATCATTATTTCTTAAAGTAGGTTTTTGCTTCCCTGCTCTCTTTCTTCTTGTTCTAAAAATTTTAAGATGTGAATGTTGTGACACTTTCTATTGTCCAAATGTCCGTTAAACTATTGTTTTGGGGTTTCTTTATTCTTTTTTTTTAAATTTATTTATCTATTTTTTGCTGTTCTGATTGGGTGTTTTCTGCTAATCTGTCTTCTAAATTGCTAATTCAGTCTTCTGCTTTATCTATTCTATTGTTAATTCCTTCTAGTGTTTTCTTTCTTTCTTTCTTTTTTTCTTTTCTGACTTTGTTTTATGGTCTCTATATTCTTCCTTAAGCTTACTATATCTTCATTTGAATTCTCATTAAGTTCCTTAATCTTTCTTGTTATCAGTGTTTTAAATTCCATCTCTTACAGGCTGGCCATTTTTATTTTGTTTTGTTCTATTTCTAAAGGTTTCTTTTTCTTTATTTTTATTCATATTTTTGTTTGTTTGTTTATTGAGACACGTTTCTTTGTTTTCCAATTCTGGCTGCCTCTCTGTGTTTGTATCTCCATATTAAGTAAATACCATATGTCTCTCAGTCTTTTCTGGGTGTTCTTATGTAGTGTGTGTCCTTTGTGGCCCTAGTCACAATCTCCCCTCTTGTGTGTGTGTTCCAGGAAATGTCGCTTGTGTGTGTTGTATGTGTTTTGTTGTTATAGTTGCTTTTTGTGCATCAGTGGGTGAGACTAACTTCTAGGCTGACTGACAGGTTTGCTACGTCCACGGTGTGTGAGCTACCCATTGAAAATTGACCCATCAGAGTGGAGTTCCCCCAGCAGGTTCTTGTGCCTCCTAAGTATACCTTTTTATTTTATTTTTATTATTTATTTTATTTTATTTTATTTTATTTAGATTTATTTATTGTTTTTGACAGAGAGAGAGATAGAGATACAGAGAGAGACAGAGAGAAGGGGGAGGGCCCAGAACAGTCTCTATAGTTGCACATCATCTGTTTTTCCACATAGTTTCATTCCACAGGTGGGCTTGGAGCTGCCCAGGGCAGAAACTGGGCCAGGGTCTCGCCCCGGTGAGAACTGAACTGGGGGCACTCCCCAGTTCAGCATATGGGTCCGCACGGGCCGGAGCCTGGATTTGATCCTCTGTCCCCAGGGCTGCAAAGTGAGCGCCTAACCCACTGAGCCATCCCGGCTTCCCCAAATCTACCTTTTTGATGTTTTGCTAATGGGACAAACTGAGTAATGCTCTTCTGTAGTCTGAAACTAGCTTCTGGGTGTGTTGATTCTGGTGTCTCTTGAGAGGGTCTCCCTTACAAGCCTATTTCAGCCTTGCCTGTGACCAACCAGGGGCTACTCAGTAGGAGCTTCACAGCTATATGTGGTTGGTTGTTGCCTTTTCTTGATTTAGAAGCATGTGAGGTGGCAGTTTTTTGAACCAAGGCTCTCCAGCACTAGCGTTGGCACTGGGGCAGCTTTAGCAAAAGGCCTAGGGATCCCTATTTCTATTGCCACAGGCTGGCTATCCATAAGACTTAGCCATTTAAAGAGTCTTCTTAGGTGTGCAGGAGTGAGCTGATTGATCTGATGTTTAGAGTACCACCTGCAATGTATCCCTAGTTTGTGGGGTGGGGTTCCAGGGAGTTACAGGGTGTGGGAGGTGGTTTTTACAAAGTTACTGCAGTTTTGGTTCTTATACCAATGCAGGGCTTGTGGCCACTGAGAAAAATGCCCTGAAATAATTGTACCTAGTCACTTCTCACCTCAGGCCCACTGGTCCCCAAGAACCACTCATTAGAGGCTGCAGCATATGTTGTGGGTCATGGCCCAACACCAAAATTATTTGGGCTACTGTGGGCTGTCTGCTGCTGTCTTTTACAGGCTTTTATGGGACCTGCCATGCAGAACCTAAGAGTGCCCCTGACAATGCAGTACTAGCTGTGCGGTGCAGGGATCCAGAGTGTTACCAAGGTGGTGCTGATGTGTAAGTTTTACCAGACCAATGCAAACTCAGATTTGGCCTTTTAGGGGAGGGTTTCACATAGAATAGATGGCACCCTCCTGTAGATTACTTATGAGACAGATTCCACACAGTGAAAATGTTGGTCTCTTCGGTCTTCTCTGTGAAGCCACACTACTCAGTCTTTTCATGTATGCATCTGGTACCTCTCAAGTTGCTTCCCCTTCACCAGGGACCAGCTGAATGTTTGCAAGAGAGTAAGTCTGTGAGCAGGCCCTTTAAGAAGGCATCTAAGTTTCCACCAGCCTTCTGTCTTAGCTAGATGGACAGAGTCCTCACTGATTTTCACTCCTAGATGTTGTGGGAACTCCTCTTCATGGCATACGATGCCTAGGCTAGGGAGGGAGCCTGGTATGAGTCTTGGACACCTCTCTTTTCAAGGGACCTCCACCAAGGAGGCGTCCCTCTCGGTATTCAATCACTATCTTTGAATGTTGGGTGAAATTGTTTAGCATCTCTGTTCCACCTTCCAATCTTCATGTGGTCTCTTCTTTATATTCTTAGTTATAGAAGTTCTGTTCAGCTAATCTTCAGAAGATTCTTGAAGTTGATTGCTTTATAATTTATTTGTAATTTTGGTGTGATCCTGGGAGGCATTAGGAATAGCAGTTACTTAATCCACAACCTTGGACCTCCCTTGACCTTTTTCTTGACTTTTTGATATGCCTCATAGTTTTTTCTTGACATTCAAAAATCATTTACTGAGTGAAAGAAAAATGCTCTAAATAAGATTGTAGTAATGTGATAGTAAGGTATGGGAAGATAAGAAGTGTTTTATAGTCCTTTGATTACATCACAATCTTCTAGTGAGCTTATCTGTCTGGATGGTGAACTTCACAATCGTTTCTCAGTTTTTAATCCCTTCTGATATAGGAAAGAATGGCTACAGAGGGCTACAGTTAGATATTTTTCTTTTATCACATGGGCAACTAAAAAAATATCAGAGTGCTCTGGTGTATTTCTCAATGTTTTGTTTTCTTTTTTCTTTTTCTACCTTTTACTGAAAACATGAGAAAATTATTTTTTGTGTGTTTACAATGAGAACCTGGTTGAGTTCCTAAAAATAAAAGTTAGAAAAGTGTGCCCCTACCTCAAAAATTGGGTCCCTGAAGTTTTTAACCCTAAGACTTTTCCTCAGCAAGCCTCCAGAAATTTTTAATTATTGCTCAGTTATTCTGATCTTGTTACTGTTTGCTGTGTTGGTGTATGCTTATGAGTCTTTGCTCCAAGATGTTCTAAGTCATAATACTGGCTCGTATTTCTAATTTGGGTAAGAGTGGTTTTATCTGTGTCCTCATCTCTCTTATGGTTTCAAAAAGAGCTACTGTGGGGAGGCCAGGATGGCTCAGTGGGTTGAGCGCTCACTTTGCAGCTCCAAGGACCCAGGGTCAAATCCCGGCCCTGGCCTGTGCGGACCCATGTGCTGAACTGGGGAGTGCCCCCAGTTCAGTTCTCTATCTGTCTCTGTATCTCTCTCTCTCTCTCTCTCTCTCTCTCTCTCTCTCTGTCAAAACAAAACAAAACAAAAAGAGCTACTGATATTTTAGTCTGTTCATCTTTTTATTTGTATTAGGACAATGACAGGCCTTCTGAGAATCTTAAATAGTTGAACTAGAAACTAATAATCCTTCTGATCATTTTAAATGTACTTGTGTCTAATACTTATATTGATCTTTCCTGTCTGTATTTCAAATATTGGTAATTATTTTGTTTCTTTTTTTTTATTATTCTGGATAAACATATCAATATTATCAATGTGTTCAAAGAAGTATCTTTTAACTTCATTATTATTATTATGTAGCTATTTTTTATTGATTTCTACTCTTCCTTGTTTTTTTGTTTTGTTTTGTCCCCCACCCCCTGTTACTTTGAATATAATTCAATTTCTCCTACACCCTTAAAATTAAAACAGATTATCACGGTGCAAACTTATTTTTTCTAATATTTTTAGATGGTGACAAAATTTTTACTAAGCACTGCATCCACATTAACTACATCCATGTATTTTATAAGCTATAATTTTATATTTATTTAGTTTAAAATAATTTAACTGAAGATAATCATTGGCCTATGATTATTTAAGTTTCTTATTTAGTTTCAAATCTTTCTGAATTGCCACAAAGCATTCTGTTAGTGACATTTTTAGTTGAATTTTGTTGTAGTCTGATAATATACTTATATATATATTTTATTTATTTATATATTTGTTTATTTTTGAGAGAGAGAGAGAGAGATACAGAGACAGAGACAGAGACAGAGAGAGAACTGAACTGGGGGAGCTCCCAGTTCAGCATGTGGTTCCGCATGGGCCGGGGCCGGGATTTGCTCCTCGGTCCCCGGCGCTGCAAAGTGAACGCTTAACCCACTGAGCCATCCTGGCTTCCCCATATTTTTTTAAAGATTTATTTTTATTGTTTTTGAGGGAGAGAGAGATGGACAGAGAGAGACAGAGAGAAGTGAGAGGGCCCAGAGCAGTCTCCATAGTTGACAGCATTAGCTTTTCCATATATTTTCACTCCACAGGTGGGTGCAGGGCTGCGCAGGGGAGGAACTGGGCCAGGAGCCTCCAGATAGGCCCTGGCAAGAACTGAACTGGGGGCACACCCCAGTTCAGCATATGGGTCTGTCTGGGTTGGGGCCAGGATTTGATCCTCTGGCTCCAGGGCTGCAAAGCGAGCACTTAACCCACTGAGCCATCCCAGCTTTCCCATACTTATTATTTTTATGTTTAAAATTTATTGAGTTTTGTTTTATGGCTTGAGTATAACTTATCTTGATTATTTTCTGTTTCTTGAAAGTATACATTCTGTATTGAATGATGGAGTTTTCTATATTGATTAAGTCTGATTGGTTAGTAGCAATATTCAAACTTTTACTACCCTCACTGATATTCTGTTTAATTATTGAATCAATTACTGAAAAAGACAATGAAATTTTCTAGCTATAGTGAAAAGATTTATTTCCTCTCTCCCTCCCTCTTTTTCTCCCTTCTTCCCTCCCTCCTTTGTTTGTTTCTCTCTCTCTCTCTCTCTCTCTCTTTCTTTCTTTCTTTCTTTCTTTCTTTCTTTCTTTCTGTTTGTCTGTCTGTCTCAGTATTTGTTCCTAAAACCAATTTTCAGGAATAAAATGTTCAAACAGTTATAAGGTGAATACATATTTATGATTGTTAGAATCTCTTAAGTAACAAATAAGTAACTGATTTTCTAATTTTCTTATTTTTTTCTATAAAGTATTTGCTATCTGATATTAGTATTGTCATTCGGACTGTTTTTTATTATTTTAGTTACACTTCTTTCTTATATAGTTTTTGGGTTATTCAAAGTTATTATTTTTGTTTTTTAATGTTTGTCTCATATCCACTATTGGCTTAATAGCTATATTTCTTTCATTGATCACTCTAGAGTTTGCAAGATTCATCTTCAATTACCACAATGTACCTACAAACAATAAAATATTATTTTGTATATATTATAGTGCAATTTGTTTCCTTTTGATTAATATGTTAAATTTTAGTTTTACATGTGCTATAAATATATTCATGAATGTCTATTATATATGAATTGTTATTGTATGAATATATTATGAGTATATTTTTAGTTTAATTTTAAAAAGTCAATTATCTGGTAAAGATATTAAATAATCATGTTTTTATATTTTTCACATGTTTATCATTTTCAGTACTTTTGGTATTTCCTGTTGGTCCAAATTCCATCTGGTATCATTTTTCTTCTTTAGGATACTTTAACATTTCTTACGTTATGGTCTGCTGCCAAGCAATAAAGTGTCTTACATTTTGATTATCTAAAAAATATTTCACCTTCACCTTCAATTTTAAAAGTTTATTTTTCTAGTAAAGAATTTGAGTTTCACAGGTTTCCCTTTACCCTTAGTGCTTTAAAAAATGTATCCCTATAGAGCTTTGGCCTTCAGTAGTACTAAAAACAAATCTACTTGTATTTGATCATCTATATATACAATGTGTCTTTGTTCTTCAGCTGCTTATTTTTCTCTTTCTCGTTTTATATTATTTGATTATCATGTGTCTTGTGTTGTTTTATTTATGTTTATTTTGCTTCAGGTCATTAAGGTTCTTCATTATGTAGGTTTATAATTTTTATCAAATTTTGAAAATTTTGGCCATATTACTTCAAATAATTTTTTTGTCATTCATTCTCTACTCTCTCTTGTTAGAATTTTTTGGAATTATACATATGTAATGTGTGTCTGTTTTATAGATAAACATATATTAGTCTTAATAATATTGCTCCATCAGCACCCACAAATCTGTAAAATATTTAAATTTTTTTTTCTCACTGCAATTAATTTTGGACAGTTTCTATTTCTGCCAAGTTCATCAAATAATTGTTTTTTTGTACTGTTAAATTTGCTCTTAAGCCTATCCAGTGTGTTTACCGGTATTTTACTTCCAATATTGTGTATTTTCATTTCTTGAACTTCTAAGTTAAAAAGCTCCTGTTAAATTTTAACATTGGAGTGTCATATTTTTTTTTAATATTTATTTTATTGTTTGAGAGAGAGAGAGACAGAGAGAAACAGAGAAAACAGGGTGGGCACACAGCAATCCCCACAGCCAGCCATACATCATCAAATTTTAAACAATTTAATTTCACACAGGTACCTGTGGGGCCACTCAGGGCAAGAATTGAGTTGGGGGCCCCCCATGAGAAGCTTGCATCTGTGAATCAGGGGCCTCCCACATGGAAAGCAGGCCTTGGTCAGAACTGAACTGGGGAACTTCCCCATGGCAAGCACAACCCAGTTCAGCATATGGGTACGCACAGGGCCAGCACCACAACTTGATCCCTGGACTCTGCAGCCACAATGCAAGTGCTTAAGCAGCTGAGCCATCCTGGTATCCCCTGAGTCTCCTAATTTTTAAAGCTAATGTACATTATAGATAATCATAGCATGTTGGAAAATTAAGTAACAATTTGGAGATTGCCAAGATAAGAAGAGTTTAATACTTTTGCACAACAAGGTGGTATTAGATAAATACATTTTAAAAGGCTTTAATATTATGTTTAGACAAATATAAACATTTACCCTGTCAACCAAGATGTACACTTTTTATTTATTTTTTATATTTTATTGTTTTCGACAGACAGAGAGACAGAGACAGACAGAGAGAAGAGGGAGTTCTCAGAGTAGTCCCAATAGTTGTACACCATGTCATTAGTTTTCCACATAGTTTCATTCCATACAGGTGGGCATGGGGCCATGCAGTGCAGGAATTGGGTAGGGGTCTCCTGCATGGGAAGCATGCCCATGCAAGCTGGGCACCTCCTACATGGAAGCATGCCAGGGGAGAGAGCTGAACTGGGGGCTTTCCATGCACGAAGCTCACGCTGGTGAGAACCGAACTGGGTGTCACATAGAAGCTCAGCATATGGTTCCACACAGGCTGGAGCTGGGACTAGTACTTGATCCTCAGAACCTGGGGCTACAAGATGCGTGCTCAACCAACTGAGTCATCCCAGCATTCCCAAGATGTGCACATTTTTTAAACTTTTATTTTGAGATAATTATTACAACCAAGAATTGACACTGATACAATTCACCAATTTTATTTGCATACAATCAATTTTTTATAAACTCAGCTGTGTGAGTGTGCATATTTAGGTTTATACAATTTTTCACTTGTGTATCCTTATGTGACCATGGCCATGATCAAGACACAGAACAGTCTTATCACAAAAATTTCTCATGCTTCCCTCAGCAAAGATCTCTCTCTCTTTCCTCCTTCACAACTCCTGGCAATCACTAATGTGTTCATCTTTATAATTTTTTCATATCAAGAATTTATGCAAATTAAATAGTATAGTATGTAAGCTTTTGAGATTGGTTATTTCATTTCCATTCTCTTGAGATCTATTCCAGTTGATATATATAAGTATAGGGTTTATTTTAATTGTATTATATTTAATAATATGGACATACCACTGTTTTTGTTAAACATTCATTGGTTGAAGGACATTTTCTCCCAGGTTTTGGCAAATATTAATAAAGCTGCTATGAACATACTGTAAGATTTTTTGTGAACCTAGGTTTTCATGTCTTGCGAGAGATTGCTGAGTACAATTGTTGGTTGTGTGGCAAGTGCATGTTTAGTTTTGTAAGAAACTGTCAAATTATTTTTCTGCATGGTCATGCTATTTTATATTCATATAAGCAGTTCATAAGCAATTCACTGATTTTGCATCCTCCCAAAGATTTGATATTGTCACTTTCTTAATTTTAGTCTTTCTAATTGGTGTATAATGTGTTGTACATTATATATGCATACTCCAGTGGCTGATGGTTTTGAACATCTTTTCATGTGCTTATTTGCCATCTGTATATCTTATTCTGTGAAAAGTCTGTTTTTGTATTTTGCCCATTTTCTAATTATTTATTTTTTACTCTTGAATATGTGTAGTTTTTACTTTATGAAGTCCATTGTTGCATAGTTTGCAAATAATTTTATAAGTTTGTTGTTAATATTCTTGGATCTGTTCAGAGTCTTTTCACAGATCAAAGATAGTTCACATTGATCAGGTTGAATTCATCATGTTTTCCACTTACAGGTCACACTTTTGTTGTCAATTCTAAAATCTATTAGCTTAACCTTAAGTCCAAACATTTCCCCTAGAGTTTTAGAGTTATACATTTTACATTTAAGTCCAAAATTTATTTGGAATTTTTGTTTGTTTGTTTATGTATTTTTTAAAAATCTTTATTGAGATATCATTTATATACCATGCAATTTACTTTTAAAGTGTATAATTTAATATATTTTAGTGTATTCACAGTTATATGCAGCCAAAATTATAAACAATTTTGGAACATTTTTATCACCTCGATAAAAATGTCATACTTTTTAACCACTAACCCCTACTACCTATTACTACCTCCAACACTAAGGAATCCCTAATCTTTTTTCTCTCTCCCTAGATTTGGCTTTTCCAGATACTTAATATAAATAAGATCATATATTATATGACCTTTTACACCAACCTTCTTTCACTTAGCATAATGTTTTCAAGATTTATTCACATTGTATCATTATGTATCAGCATTTAATGTCCTTTTACAGCTGAATAATAACTCATTGTGTGGACAGACCACATTTTGTTCATACAGTCTGTCATTCATGAACGTATGGGTTACGTCCACCTTTAGGCTATTATGAAAAATACTGCTTTGAGTCCAATTCTGGTGTCTACGTGTTCTGTTTTCTGCACCACCAAGCAATTTTCCAACATAAACTGAAAACAGCATGCAATTCAACATACCAAAGTGACCTATTTTTACCTTCTTCAGAGTGGTGGGCTTTCAAATAGGATGTTGTCCATTCACCTAGAACTCACTGTCCACCAACCAATCAGCTCTGTCTCAGTCAGTTGAGAGCTCTGTATAGGGCACAGTCCAAGTAACAGTAGAATAGAGCAGCTCTTCACAAAACTCCAGTCAGTTCTGCGGGAAAAGAGGCTCTCTACTTGTATATTCCTCTTGTACTCCTCCAATACAGTATGTTGTATAGACTATTTCTATATTATTATGAAATTCTTCTGAGCACTGCTCTCTTCATTAGAGCTTTTTCTCTGATATCATTCTAGACATTTTCTGTATTTAAGGTTTTAAGATCACCTTAAGTCTTTCAATCATTTGCATAACTTCAATTAATATCTGATAGCAAGGTAGTAAATACCCCTCAAATGGAAATTCTCTAGTCCAAAGTCCCAGTAGTCATCACTGAGAGGCCCTCATGGGCTTTTGTCATAAGCCAAAGTCTATGCCCTACTACACAGAGAACCTCTCCTCACCAGCACTTCAGCTTCTTTTCTATAATGTGTGGGCAAAGGCAGTATTACTAGTTCCCATTTAATGTTTCCAATTAATATCACCTGAAGGGCAGATTAAATGTCTTCTGTCTTATTATACGAGGTAGGGGAAATGTTTTACAGTCAAATACAAGCTCCATCTCCATAATACAATCAGGTAAAATGGATACAACCAATTCACATAGAACCTGTTCGGAACATACCAATTCTCCCTACCAACTTTTACCTTAATTCTACCAATTTATTTCTAACTGTAGCCACCATTAGGACTTTATCCACAAGCTCTGGTTTTACAATAATACTAGGTAAGGGAACTATTTCCTGGCCAAAAATAGTATCCATTTCCATAAAACATTTAGGTAAAGTTGACACAACTTTTTTACATGGTACCTGCTTAAGTATTCCAATGTTCATGATTTTATCAATTTTTACACTATTAAATTCTCTGAGTCTAATTGTAGCTTGCATCTGAGCTTCACTAATGGGTTCTGATTCTCAGTTCATGACACTGCATTGTTAAGGAGTCCTGGAAACATTTCTTCTTCACTCCCTCACCATTTCACCCACTCTTCTGCAAAAGGATTTGCATCCACAGCAAAAGGTTAAGCCAAGGTGCTCTGGCCTTTTTATCCATCTTTATCTTGAATAATCTGCTTGACCATTGTCCAAAAGGATTCCTAATCACATTTTTCATTGTAATCTCTGCCTTTATGCTTTATTTTTTTCCCCCAAATCTGGATAAGTAGACTGTATTTGTTGAGGGCCCATTAGTATTGAAGGACAAGCAAGCTTTCTCTTTCACCTGCCCAACTTTAGGTAGTACTGTATTACCAACTTTCTTAGCCCTATCAATTTCTACTTTATTCATCCTATTTCTTGATAACCTCCTAAAGATTTCCACTCTCCTGAAAGTTTGTTGTTGTTGTTCTTATTGTTGCTGTTGTTTCACCCCTATCAATATTTTCTTTCTTGAACTCATTTCTTAATAATAATTTATAAAAATTTACTCTATTGGGAAGATGCTTTGATTTTACCTTGTTTTTTCCCCGTTCTCAATTAATTAACCTATGGCTTGTATTAACAACTATAAGATCCATGAGGGTAAACTGAGACAACAAATTCCATACGGTTTCTAGAACTGTTGTTCACTTTTGCAGCAATAAGGTTCTGTGGGATGTCCATGTAAAAGGGCCCTCTTAACCACAGCATTTACCATGGTTTGGGTAATGGACCCCACATGGCTTGCATATAAAGCATGTTAACTGTTTTATCTGGGGTCTTCCACATGGTATTTACATATACAATGTCCCTTTTCTAGGTCAATAGACCTAATGGTACCTTTTATTCAGTCCATACGGCTAGTTGTACACCAGGAATAATCTTATCTGGTCCAGATAACATAAAACTATTAGTTATGGTCCCATAGTGAGTTTTGGGTACATCATCCCAAATATGCTCTTCCACTGCAGCATTCAAAACCAAAGACACAATCCTCAAATTACCTTCATGATTCATTTTAATAAATATTATGCAGGAAGGTGATGATACTGATTTACAAAACAAAACATCTTCTTCATACTATATATACCCTGATTTCAATAGTTTCTTGGTTTTGCCCTTCTTTAATGTTGACTACCTTCTTGGTGACCTGAGGCCTTTGAGGTATTTTCTGCTTTCCCTGCCAAGTTTTACCTTGGGGAAGAGGGTGAGGGGGGAGAGGGTACTTTGATAGCTGCCAAAACTCAGACTCACTTGAAATCTGAGATTTTTCTAACATCAATATCTGATTCAGCAGTCTCTTTTAATTTCACTTTAGCTATTACTGGTAACAATAACAAAAATATTATATATTTTACCTTTTACTTATTAGTTTGTTTTCACTTACGCATGCAGGGAATAAGATCTCTAGGAGCTGGATACATTTTTAACTGCCAATGGTAATGTGGACTTTTAGTAACTGAGTACATCTGCTTCAGACCATGAATGACCACATGGTGCCACCCAGGAATCAGAAGTTCCTCATTCTTCACCCTTTCAACCTTTCTTTTCCAAACCACACATTTTCTTGAATCAAGGGTGTTTTAGCAAATCCAACTTGTGTGATACCAACTCATCATTCTGATTCTAGTTCTAATGTATTTTTTAAAATATCATCAAACAATTCTCTGATACCAGCTGAGTTTTCTACAGGTTAACTTAATTCTAATACTATCTACCTTGGAGATAGCATCAACTTGAAGGGGTTAAGAGCTCAATCCCACAAGACTATGCTCTCTCCCAATTTCAGATGCCAATTAAAAAGTCCAGGTTATTATCCGATCAACTATCTATTAATCAGAGGTTCCAGCAACCTCCCCTCTGGGTTTGATTAATTTGATACAGTGGCTCACAGAACTCAGAGAAACATTCTACTTAATAGATCACCAGTTCATTATAAAAAGATATAATTCAGGGACTGCCAGATGGAAGAGATGTGAGGTATGTTGAAATCTAAGGAGCTCCAATGTCCCCTTTGAGCATGCCACTCACCCTTCCCAAATCTCTATATGTTCACCAACACGGAAGCTCCTGGAGGCTTTATATGTCTGTCTTGTATCATGTGAACTTGTTGAACTCACATGTTCATTCTCTATATATTTGGTAGATTCTATTTAACTTTTTTCCAGGTAAAATTATGTCATCAACAAATAGAAATAGTTTTCCTTCTTTATCTCTTTTTAATTTATATGCTTTATTCTTTTGTCCTTATTTCTCTATTAGAATACCCAATGCTATGTTGAATAAGAGCGGTGAGAGCAAACATTCTTTCCTTGTTCTTGATCTGAGAGAGAAAATGTTCAGTCTTTTACCATTAAGTACAAAGATAGATGTATATTTCTCTTTTTTAGTGTAATAAAATAAACTATAACAGAATAACATTTGAACCATGTAAAGTGAACAGCAGTCCCTGCTGTCTACTAGGAAACACCGCCTACTACAAACTCTTCTCCAATCAGCGCGGCGATAACACAGCCAGCAACAGCACTCACACCTCACTTGCAGCCTTCCCTCCTTCTCTGTACCATCTCCTCCTTCTTGGCCGACCCGCTTCCCCACGCTGCCACCATAGAACTGTAAGCTTCCTGCCTGGACCCGCTCTCCTTCCACGCAGTCCCTGCTTTCTGATCTGGCTGCAGGTTTCCCCACGGCATCATTAAGGTCCCCAACGTGCACTCTTCTTTGCAGTATTCGCTCCAT
>PVKE010010383.1:0-42590 GCA_004027555.1 Craseonycteris thonglongyai | reverse complement strand
GATGCTGGGATGGCTCAGCGGGTTGAGCACTCATTTTGCAGCCCCAGGGTCTAAGAATTTAGTCACGACCTGGCTCTTGCGGACCCATATGCTAATTTGAGGTGTGCCCCCAGTTCGGTTCTCACCAGAGTGACCTTCCCACATAGGAGGCCCCCTGCCCAGTTTCCACCCTGCGCTGCTCGGTGCACACCTGTGGAATGAAACTATGTAGAAAAACTAATGACATACAACTATGGAGATTGCTCTCCATATGGGCCCTTTCCCTTCTCTCTGTTTCTCTGTCTCTCTCTGTCAAAAACAATTAAAAAAAATTTTTTTTTTTAATTACATGAATATGATACCAGCCTAAAAAGAAGATTCTGTTTATGGTAGATGTTTCCTTTCTCTCTAGTAGAACACCCTGCTTGAGATACTCTTCATTAACTGAACCTAAGTGACTGGCACTTTTGCTGGTTGCTTGAGATCCAGTTAGCAGAGTCTACTTTCCTTTATCTGGTATCTATCAGTTTCCCTAGTGCCAGTTAACTGAGAGTCAATTGTACTTAAATTTTGTTATTTATTTGAAGACTGCAGGAGATTCGCCTGGAAGTTCTAAAAGAGCTGCTGAAGAAACGTGATGAGAATCAAAATGAAGTGAACATGAAGCATTTGAATGCCAGATGGTCTAAACTGCAGGAAGCAAAGGAAGCAAAATTGGCAAAAATTCAACGTGCACATGTATCAGGTAATGGTGTAGTACGTATGAACAATGAAGGAAATGGAAAAGCTGGCTTTGCTTTGGAGCTTTGACCAAACCTGATTTAACAATGATGTAATTCTTTTTTGGTCCTAGTGTTATTAAAAAGGCAAGGGACAGGGGATGAATTATTTTTTAAAAGTAGGACAGTGGTGGAAAATTCCTCACTAAGAAAATCAAGTAATAATGTTCTAACAGGTAGCCAAGTTATTGACATTATGGTATGAGTGTGTGTGTGTGTGTGTGTGTGTGTGTGTGTGTGTGTGTGCTTCCCCATTTCATGGGCTGAGGCTCTGGATAGAATATTCTGTTTCTCCACCATTTTTTTTCATTATTGCCCCCTAGAAGGGATATTCAGACATCGTTTTTCATACTTGACTCCTCCCATGAAATTTTAATACCAGATATACTGTATATCTGTTTATGTACTATAAATACATATATTTTTACTTTATACATTAAAAAATAAGTCAGCAGAAGATTAAGAATGAGTAAACAAAACCTTTAAATTAAAATATATTAACCATGTCACTTAACTTTATAGCTGTAGTTGAATAACTTTTAATGTAATTTATTATACAATTGTGATGTATCAATTATATACCACATTTTTCCATATATAAAATGATACTTTTGTCTAAAATTGTTAAACCAAAATTTGGGGATCATCTTATATTTACATAGGAGTAACCCATATATTGATTTCCTAATGTTGGGTTAGAAAAGTAGGGGTTGTCTTATACATAGGCATGTCTTATAAAGGAAAAATATGGTATATAAATTAGAAATCTATATACATAATGATAGCAATATGATCACTTAAAAATCATTCAAAAATTTTCTAGTAAAAGGAAAACAATTACAAAAATAAAACTAGTTTCTTAAAAATTATTTTTACTAAATTTAACTTCTTGATGTGAGAAAATAACTTTTAACTAGCTGCTAGGTATGCATTTTGATATTGTCAGCATTTTTTTTCTTTTCAATACTTGACATATTCTAATTTATTCTGGTGTTAGCCAATATGAACAGAGATTTTTGGGGAACCTGTAGTCTTTCTTCTCTTTTAATCATTCTACTAGGAGAGAATAATTCCCTTAGACTCTGTTGAACATATATTTTTTTAATGACTTTGAGTTTCTTTCATTCATTTAACGATCTTTTGAATACTTTTTCTTGCCCCAGAGCCTGAAATGCTTTTATAAGGTTTTTGGTGAATACCAATTGAGGACACTAGCTGATTTATCTTCTCTCATTCCCTTCTGTCTCATGACTCTGGGTCATGCTGATGACAGACCTTTGTTTTTACATTCTGGTTGCAGTGAATGGTCATCACGAAATTTATTCAGCTCAATAGCTTCCCTGGGAATAAAATTAGGACTGGTCCACTATTCTGCATTTGGATCATTCAGAACAATATTTTGGAGATAGTCATGGAGTTATGTTTTATTTTAGCAATCAGAAAACTTGTGGAAAAGAGAAAGAATATTGAAGGGAAGTTGAAGAGAAGAAATATCATCAAAGATTATTCTGATTATGCCTCACAGGTCTATGGACCTCTGTCTCGCCTGGGTCATTTCCCAGACAACAACTCAGAAGACTTTGTGGTAAAAAACCACTATCTCAACACTTATGAAGGTAACTAATTTAAATAATTACAAGTGCAGTATAAGAGGGTTATCTTAGAAATATAAATTAAGTATATAATTTATATGTATCCTGAACAGGAGAGCCTTCTTATACCTTGATATGGGTAGCAACGGTATCAATATATGGGTATATTGATATTCTTTACATCTTCTATATTAGTGATTAAAATTATGTATTAAGAATTATCAATTGGTAACAAACTATCCCACAGTAAGACTACATAATTCAACAATGGTGAAAAAATATATAAATTAAATATATAAAATACCATAATTTAGATTAAAAGCTATACAACAAATAAAATAGCAGTTAACACATTTAATATTATATATATGAGTTGAGATAATCTAATAAAAACTATTATCACCCAAGTAAATAAATGGATGCACTATACAACAATTTATTAAGAAGTGAAGTCAAAAAGCTGCTAAACATTTAAACATGTTTAAGGTCACTTATAAACAAAGTTATGCAAAAATGCAGTAGAAAAAGTTTTATGCCAGGTGTTTGAAGCAAATAAATTTATAATGAACTCAGTGCTTAAGAAGAAATACCAGAAAACTAGTAGGCAAGGAGAGAAATTCTTATAAAGTTTAAGAGAGTTTTATTTAAATGATTTAAATTTCAGTTGACAAGTTGAAGCATAATGTGGCCTAGATCATGAGTTGATGGTCATGCTGTTGAACATGTAGCTCTGGCTGACCATCTCCAAAGGAGAATATAATAAACTGGTATACTTCCACTTTATAATGGTGGTGCCATGTAGCATATGATCATTAATTTTCTGTTGATTCTTATTGTGGAATTTATTTTTTGTAGGGCAATTTTTGTAATAGAATTTATTTCTCATTTTATAGTCTAAGTCACTGTGAACATGAGTTAATTATATAGAAATAAGCTTTACACTTTGGGGACAATTCAATTATATGAGATACTCCTTATCAATAATTCTAAATGAAACTACTTGTCAGTAGGCTTTCAAATGCTAAATTTAAGCACCAGATACTAAAAACATGTACTTTCTTCCCATAGGGTTAGTTGAACTTGAGTCATGTCTCCCAGATTTTGTGACACAACCCCGAATCAGACCTCCAAAACCAAAAGTCATTACCACCAAAGATGGTTTTCTAAAGAGGGCAGCAAGGATGGAACATGAGTTGGCAGAGGTTCATCAGGTATAATCTTTATCTGGAAGACAAAATGCTTCTAGTCATACTTTTTCGGAGAAATACTACACTCCAAAAATTGCACTTTGTCTTGGGCAGCACTGCTCAGTGGTTTTCAACACACAACCCTTTATTCTTTCTCTTCTCTAGACTTCTTTTCTGGAAGTTGCCTGTGCTGTGCTGAACCAGTGTGTTTTTTTCACCCTCATTTGAAACTGTAAAAAAAAAAATTTCTTGGAAGTTATTCTTCCTAGGTGCAGGAGCCATGTTACTTTCTAAAAGTGGCTCTGACTTTGGATCTACATACTAAAATTTGACACCACACTGACGTGTAGCACGTTTCTAGTGTTAGGAATTACTGTTGGTTTTGACAGTGTAATAGGCCTCGTTATCTCCCTTTTAGATTTGTTATCAGGGCATCATGAGGAAAGAGTCATGTTCAATTCCTCTCTCATCTATTTTAAAACTCGACTAAATGAGAAACTCTGATGGTCATCCCATGAACTACCTATACTGCATCCACCAGATAGGCCTACTCTTTTATTCATCAGACTATAGGTGTACAGACTTGAATAATTTACAATTAGTTATTTGTGATAGTGGGGCTCAGTCTTTAGCATGCATCAGAATCACCTGGAGGGCTTCTTAGAATACATGTTGCTGGGCCCCACCCCCAAAGTTCCAGATTCAGGAGGTGTGGGGTGGGGCTGGAGTATTGGCATTTTTTTTACAAGCTTCCAGGTGATGCAGAACCATACATTTTGTTGTTATTATTTTTTTAAGATTTATTTTTATTGTTTTTGACAGACAGAGAGAGAGAGAGAGAGAGACAGAGAGACAGAGAGACAGCGAGACAGCGAGAAGGGGAGTGGCGGGGACCCAGAACAGTCTCCATAGTTTCAAGTCATTGATTTTCTACATAGTTTCATTCCACAGATGGGCAGGGGGCTGTGCAGGGCAGGAACCAGCCTGGGGGCCACCCACATGGAGCTCTCCCCTGTGAGAACCAAACTGGGGGCACACACCCTAGTTTAGCATATGCATCTGCATGGACTGGGGCCAGGATTCCGTCCTCAGACCCTGGGGATGCAAGACGAGCACTCAATTCCGAGCCATCCCGATTTCCCCAGGAACCATATTTTGACTCATTGGTTTGTGACATACTCTCTCATCACTGGTCCATGCATGTTTGTTGGTTCAGTTGATTTTAGTAATAAAATTGGAACCCATTCCCATACTCATGATAAAAATTAGAACGTTAACCATCATTTACATATATCTATGAGAATGTGATTCTTTCCTACCTCACCCCCCTGTCTCCATTTATCCAGTCTCAACTCTGTGTTCATCATTCTCTCATTTTCTATAAAAAATTTTTGTAGATACTCTTTATTAGGGTATGGAAGTTCCCTTCTATTTTAATTTATAAAAATGTTTAATCATGTATTTATGTTGAATTTTTGTCTGCATCTATTGAGGTAATCATATATGCTTTTTTCTTTTTAAAGTTATTATTGTATTAAGGAACATTTATAGGTTTTATTTATTTTTTACAAATATTAATTTATGCACACTTGGTCAGGATGTTATTCTCTTATTTTTAATACATTGTTGGATTTGATTTACTGATATTTTGTTCAGAATTTTAATTCTGTATCATGAGTGAAAAGACCTTGTTTTTCTTTCTCATTTTGACTATATATGGCATTGGTGTCAAAGTTATGAAGGTCTGAAATGAGCTGGAAGTATTCCTTCTTTTCTACTTTTGAATAGTTTACATAAGTTTGATATGATTTATTTTTCCAGCTTGGTAGAATATTCACATAAATTATCTAGGATTGATGTTTTCTTCATGGGAAAAATTTTAACAAACTACTCCTTTAATTTCCTTACAACTTTAAAAACTTTCTGCATTGTTTTGGTAAATTATATTTTCTATGCAAAGTCCATTTCACTTAACTTTTAAAATGTTTTGGCATATGGTTGTTGACAGCATTATTTTATGATCTTTTTAGTATTTGTTTTATTTATAATCATGCATGCTCTTTTCATATATAATATAATTTATGTGTGCTTTCATCAGTTTTACTGGAGGCATGTTTATTTTCTTGGTATTCTTTGGAATTTCCAAACATTGAAGTTTTGACTTTGTTGATTTTTCTCGTGTGTGTGTGTGTGTATTTCAATTGCATTAATTCCTACTCATATTTATTATATCTTTCATTTTAGTCTTTTTTTTTTAAATGAAAGCCATGGATTAAATTCAGTTGCCTAACTGGTTGTTCAAATTTGCCTTTTGAGCATATTAAAATGTATCATTTGATAAGAGCATTTCCCTAATATTCTCATATTCATTCATATTCCCCTTCACCCCAAGCTTTACCTTTCAAGGCAACTGTGAGACTGAGACTGAAGAAATTCTCACATATTTTTGTTGGTTTTATTATGCTTTTCATTGGACTTCTTGACCTAAGATTTTTCTTTTAATTGTGAAACGAACTTTTTTCTTCAAAGTTTGAATACTTTTTTCTTTTTTTCTTGTATTTGTAATTTGTTTGTTGACTGAAAAATATATTCATATAGTTCAAAATTTATGAAATTAAATGAAATGTTTCTCTTCTGTTCCTATCTCTTAGTTATGCAATTCTTTATTTGGAGGTAACTGTTGTTTTTATTTTCACATCTATCCTTCCAGAGATATTTTATATAAGCAAATATATGTGTATGTATAAATATACAAGGGCTGACAATTGAGTTTGAGAACTGATCCTAGAAAAAGTGCTATACACCTCACTGCTGAATATCACTATGGTCACCTTTGAAGTACTCCCCTTTGGAAGCTATGCACTGATGCTGAGCCCACCCTTCAAAGCAATTTTGGAACTCTTTCTCTGGAATGGCCATCAGAACCATTGTTGTATTACCCTTGATGTCCTGAATGTCATCAAAATGTCTTCCTTTCAACATGTCCTTTATCTTCAGGTCATTGGGGGTCAGGTCACGTGAGTAGGAAGAGTTTCCAATACAGTTATTTGTTGACTGACTAAATACTTCCTCACAGACAGTGCCCTGTGAGCTGGTGCATTGTCGTGATGCAAGAGACATGATTTGTTGGTGAAAAGTTCAGGTCGTTTTTGTCTAACATTTTAATGCAGACTTTTCAGCACTTCCAAATCAACTTGGTTGACTGTCCAGTTGTTACAAATTCATAATGAACACTCCCTTTGATATAAAAAAATGGCTAACAACATCATTTTGACTCTTGATTTTTTGGACTGACAGAACTTTTTTGGTCATGGAGAATTGGTTGACTTCCATTGTGCACTTGGACACTTTGTTTCAGGGTCATATTGGTACACCCATATTTCATTACCAGTGGTAACACAGCCCAAAACATTGTCTTGCCTCTCCACGAGGTCTTGGCAAACTTTTACTCTCCTTTGCTTTTGTTCATTGGAGAGCTCCTTCAGGACTATTTTTGCACACACCTTTCTTATGCCAAGATTATCAGTTAAGATTTTCTTGTTTCTCTATCAATGTTTACTTGGTCTGCTAGGCTTCTCACAGTCAGCTGACAATTTTGACACACAAGTTGATGAATTTTTGCAATGTTTTTGACAGTTCTGCTCATTTCTGGCCGCCCTGACCTTTCCTCATCAGTGATGATTTCTCTCCATCAGAAAAATGTTTAATCCACTTGTATGCTGTCATTTTCTTCATGACATTATCCCCATCAACTTAAGACTAATGTGTCTCTGATTTCACTTCTACTCTTACCAAGTTTAACAAGAAATTGAATGTTTTGTTCATTGCTCTTATTCAAGTTCCCAACATTCTCGAGATGGCACACAAAAAAACATAACAACAATAATAAATGCCACTCAGCAAGACACCGCCACACGTTGATGAACACAGCTGTGAGACATTGATCTACTAAGGTTATAAAACCTTACTGAGTTGTTTGTACAGTACTAACAATGTAAGTACGTGGTAGCAAGTTTGCAAACTTAATTGTCAGACCTGGTATGTGGACTTTCTAGAAAAAATCATCCATAAATGCCTCTATTTTTCATATTACATGGCTGGATACTTTACATGGCTGGATACTTTATGGACAGTCCTTGTATGTGTATTTATACATATATAAACAAATATGTATAAATACATATATATTAAAAAAATTTTTTTTACATAAATATAGTATATAATACACACTGTTCTGCTTGTGCCCTTTTTATTTTATATATCTTAGAGATCATTTTATATCAGTATTACTAGAAAAGCTTTCTTATTATTTTGTACATGATATGTCATTATATAAATATAATAGATTTAACTGGTCCCCTTTTGATGGATATTAATAATGTCCCTAACTTTTTAATATTAAAAACAATGCTGCACATATAATTTGATACATGTGTGAACATAACTGGAATAAAATTCCTAGACATGGACTTGCTGGCCCACACAATATACATGCAGTTATTATTTTAATGGATGTTGCTAATTTTTCTGATAGAGAATATATATAACTTTCTGTAATGTGTGAGAGTGCCTCTTTTCCAGCGTAATCTGAAAAACTAATTCAAACTTTAAAGAAAAATCATTAGATTTTCACAATTAGAAGAAAAATGTTAGGTTAAGAAGTCCAATGAAAAACATAATATATAATCAACAAAAATATTTGAGAATGATTGTTTTTAAAATAGTGGCATGTGATATTGCTTAGGTCATTTCACTCATGAGATATATAGAGTTTAGAATTATGAATTACTTTTAGATTGTTGTTGCTTTCTATTGATTCATTAGTTGTGGTTATCACAGAGCTATTATATATTTGCTGTCAGTTTTATTTTGATGAAACCCAGAGGTTATATTAGAACCACAGAAATTTCACACGGTTCCAAATTTTACTCATAATTTGCATATTTTTATTAATTTTAACTTTTGGCTTAGTGCTTATTGTTTAATCACTTATTTGCTTTTGTGGGGAAATATTATAAAAATTATTATATGATGAAAAGTAACTAAATTATGATATTAAGATCACAGAGATCATAATTTTTGATACTTTTACATTAAAGTATTCCCCTGTGGCTGAACATGGAACCAATGAACAAATAAAACCTTATGTTACCAATAATTTTGGCAGGACTTTTGGGAATTAAAAGTAAAAAAAAAAACGTGAATGTGGAAACAGAAACACACAGGCTCACTTATAATGTAGCAAGTTCATTTTCAAAAATCTTTGTGCAGGTTTTTAAGGCTAAAGTAAAGCTCTCTCTTCACTTTGAAACAATTACCATATAATGCTCCTCAGTTCCCCCATAACAACAAAATATACCAAATATTTCAGTCACTTACTACACACAAAAAATTTCTGTTGTCCAGGTGGTCATTTAAAACAGCAAATTAGCTCATGTGAAAAAATAGGAGTTGGGGGATTTGCTTGCATATACACATGACACAATCTTAAAAAAAAAGAAGAAAAGAAAATGGAAATCCCTGAAATCTTTTATTAAAATGGATACACCTAGAATATGTGCCATGTTTATTCAGTGGTTAACTTACCCTCAGGAATATAATAGTATCCTTTGGGAGATACCAGCACCCTAGTTTGGACTTTCTCAAACTGTCCTAGCTTAGCCATAGAGAAGATTATTTCTGATTGATATTCAGATCTTTGGCCTCGATCTTGTAGAAGAAAATACAAAGGTAAGAAATGACAGTAGGGGAAGCCGGGATGGCTCAGTGAGTTAGGCGCTCACTTTGCAGCCCTGGGGACCAAGGATCGAATCCTGGCCCCGGCCCGAGTGGACCCATATGCTGAACTGGGGAGTTCCCCCAGTTCAGTTCTCACTGGGGCAAGACCCCCACCCAGTTCCTGTCCTGTGCAGCCCCGCCCACCTGTGGAATGAAACTACGTGGAAAAACTGATGATGTGCAACTATGGAGACTGTTCTGGGCCCTCCCCCTTCTCTCTGTCTCTGACTCTGTATCTCTCTCTCTAAATCTTTAAAAACAAAAAAGAAATGACAGTAATCGGTTTATTTCAGGCACTACTCGATGAGAAGAATAAGGTTCCTGAACCAAAGAAACCTCTGCTCTTTCTCCAAAGAAAGCCAGTACCTCAACCTCGGCTTCCAACTCCAACCTTGGAAATGACTTCCAATGTAAGTTTGAAACTCTTTAATTTGAAATACTAAATTTGGGATTGTTGCCCATTTATTTAATTTCCCAAGATCTGTGTTATGTTGTCCATTTTTGTATGTTTTAAACATAAAACATACACAAAAGCAAGAAAAATAAAATGGAATAAAATCCAAACCTAATCCTTTTCAAGAATGAAAAAATAAAAAATTCCTCAAGAAAAATAGGCATCTAAAGGTAATCCTCATCATATATGTCAAATAAAAAGAGAAGTTCAAATGATGATCAGTTGTCATAGCTATAACTATCTTCCCACATGGGGAGGTGGCTGGTGACAGCAGGAAGTGGAGAGGAATGAGAGACCAGGAAGTCATCAAGAGAGGCTGGCTTCTGAGGTAGGACTGACTCAAAGTGTTCATCAGTCCAGGGTGATATCTCACCTCCATAGATCCACAAGCTCAACGTGAGCAAGGTACCAGAGTTGGTTAGGATTTAAAGGACAGACTTGGGAAGCTGGATGGCTCAGTGGGTTAAGCCCCTACCCACCTGTGTGGAATGAAACCATGTCAAAAACTGATGATGTACAACTATGGAATATGCTCTGGGCCCTCTGTCTCTCTCTGTCTCTGTCTGTCTCTGTCAAAGCAATAAAATAAATCTTTAAAAAAAATAAAGGACAGATTTAGACTAAACAAACCCACAAGAAATTGCTAGAGATGCTACAATGTAAATTTATTATTGTACAGAGAGAAATATAACTGCCGGGTAGATCAGATGCTTCTCCCGGTAGGCCAACCCATTTATCTCCCAGTGTAGGGCAATTCTCACAAGAAGCCAGATTGTATTCAGCTTGGTGTGCTTTATCAGAGGGAGGGAGCGGAGCTGACAGATCTCAGTAGCACCTCTGATGGGTCAGCTCTGTGGAGGGACTGGAATGCTCCCACTTACTGGCCAGGATGTGCTTGTGCACAGCACCCCAATTTCTAGACTTTGTGTTGGCCACTGCCTGAGCTTAACATATTGTCTTTCACATGTGTTAATGCCATTGATTTTACTGTTGCTTTCTTTTGCATTCAGGGGTGACAATTAGATTTGCAGACTCTGCTCTTTCTGCTTTTGACATAGTTATTTAAGGTGATTTTTATAGATGACAATTTTGTCCATCATATTCTGATTTTACCAATTTAGCTAAATTCTTGTGAGAAGTACCTCACTCTAGACTCAGACTTAGACTAGCTGTATTCTTTGTCTACTCATGTCACATATAAATAAAACTATCGCAAGAGGGATGTTACCAACAATACTTGTTGCTTCAAGGAAGATTTTACTGGAAAGTAGTATAGAAAAATCAAAATGGCTTAATTTGTGATAGCATGACAGTGGGTGAAATTTTTGCTTTTGATATAATTCATTAATGATATTTATAATGAAAAATAATTTAAACCATGTAGTAATATTTAAAATACTTGGGGAAGCTGGGATGGCTCAGTGGGTTAGGGGCTCACTTTGCAGCCCAGGGCCCGGAGATTGAATCCCGGTCCCGGCCATGAGGACCCATATGCTGAACTGGGGAGTGCCCCCAATTCAGTTCTCACCGGGGCGAGACCCCAGCCCAGTTCCTGCCCTGTGCAGCCCCGCACCCACCTGTGGAATGAAACTATGTGGAAAAACCAATGATGTGCAACTATGGAGACTGCTCTGGGCCCTCTCCCTTCTCTCTGTCTCTGTCTCTGTCTCTGTATCTCTCTCTCTCTCTCTCCCTCTCTCTCTCTCACTGTCAAAAACAATAAAATAAATCTTTTTAAAAAACTACTGTATGTTGTCAGGGTAGAGACTGTAGTTTTTTTTCTCTTTAAATCCTTCTAGCATTTAGTACAGTCTCTCTTGTTTGATATAATTCTTCAAAAATTTGATGCTGACTACTTACTGTTCTTAAACTGCTTGGTTCTCCCTTTGTTCTTTTAGGAAGAAGAAGATATAGAAATGGCTGTTATCCACCTTCAAAAGTTACTCCGGGGCAGAGTCGTTCAGAACATGGTGTGTAAGGTCCAGCCGCTGGCCCTGTGCTTCTCCTTTGAAAATAGATTTATAGAATGCATATGTGCTAGGTTTCTTGGGGAGAATTCTGTCTTGTACCCTGCTGTGCTATAGAACTATACTCTTGAATTATGATTTCCTTCAACTGCCATAGATTGTCCAGGTGGGTGGCAGTGTCCAGAGAAAGGACCTGCCTACTGTTTGCCACAGTTGTAACCAAGGTCGTGTGAAACTAATGTCTTCCTTGGAATTGCTAAATTCAGCAATTTTCGTATCTGAATTTTGACAATGAAAGCATCACAAACCAAGTGCATTCCCTAATTTTCCGCAAAGTTGTAATACAATTATTTGAGTTTGCATATAGCTAACAATACCTATTAATAAATAATAAATGAAAGAGCTAAATAATAACTACTGGGGAAGGAGGGTGGTCAAAAACAATTAAATAAAAACATAAATGCAGATACCCACAAATTAAAAATCCACCCAGAATTCTTTATTTTTTTTACACCTATTTTAGGCTATTTCTACCTAGCCAAAGGGAGTATAGAATTAGAAAAATTGGCTGGCGAAATAAATTCACATAAGGCAACCAAATAATCATCCAGTCTAATAACTGAAGACAAACATTAAAACGAGTTTTATTTTTATTTATTTTTGTGTTTCTCCTGCTCATCATTATCCTCCCTGTCCCATAATGGCTGTGTTAATGGTTTGATTTTCTTTTCCCTGTCTTTGTTTGACATGTCCTTATAAAAAAAAAAAAATACAAATTATAGTTTTAAACCCCTACTATGTGCCCACATTTTAATTCTTTGCCCTACATACAGCATCCTTTCCGCCCCCCACCTATCAATTACCATATTTTCCGGTGTATAAGACGACCGGGCGTATAAGACGACCCCCTAATTTTACGGGATCATCTTATACAGTGAATATAGGCCTAAACCTATGTTTTAACTGTATGATTAGGGGGTCGTCTTATACGCCCGGTCGTCTTATACGCCGGAAAATACGGTACCCCATTTTACAGGCAAATAATGTGAGTCTGGGAGAGATTTTGTTAATTGCTGGCAAATACAACCCTGGTCGTCTTGACTGTAAGGCCTTAGCCAGATTATTTGTGCTGCCAGAGGAAGAACTCAATTTAAACATGGACTGATATAAAGCCCCAGCTGAAAGCATTTTTTTTTTTTTAATCCCTAGACAATTACAACTCTTAAGATACTCAGTTTGAAGAATAAGTGCAGGGAAGCTAGGAGAGCGTCTTGTGCATTATTCCTGGCTCTCCTTTCAATATTTTGCCAGGAGAAATGCCATAGTTCAGACAGCACATCAGGGGCAGGTCTCTTGGAAAAGACAATGTGGCCATAAAATATACCATCCCCAGGGGGATACATTTTATCCCCCCTGTTTTAAGGGAAGGAGCACAGGAAATGTGGGGAAGGTTCAAGTTTCTTAATATGACCCTCTAGTTGTCATCTTGTTTTTGAAAGGCATTTTAAGAAACTGAGTAAACAACATTCTCAGCGGAGCTGCTTTTCTGTCCGAGCAGCTGCAGGTGTAGAAAAGAGGGCTGAACTTGCTCTGTGGCACACACCTGCTCTGTCATCCCAAAAGGCACAACAGAACCCACTGCTCACAAGAGCCTCACAAGTCACTGTGGGTAGTCCTGTACCTGGCACAAGGAATGCTAATGTGTAGCCTCTCTTTGATTTGACCCGATACAGATGTTTGAAGGGAAGGAAAGGAGAGTGGAGCTGATCCAGGAGCTGCGGACCACCCATGCACTGCAAGAAGACCACAGGCTGATGAAGAAAACTGAGAAGCAAGTGACCTTGGCCTTACAGCGGCAGAGGCACTTGCATGAACACAAGGTTTTTCCCTTTTCTTTCTTGTTACTTTCTTGTTACGTTTTCTTCCTTGATTTTTATTATTGCATGAGCAACATTATAATGATCATAAATAAAATGATGAAAAGGAAACATCCCACACAATCCCATCGCTCTATCACCGTCAGCATTTTAAAACAATGCTGCTGCAGTCCATAATTTTAATGGGGTATGCCCTCACTGAATTGAATATGGTCTCATATTCTTTATTTGCAAAAAAAAAAAAAGAATAAAGAAATTAAGGGAGGAAGGGAGGGATGGAGGGAAGGAGGAAGGAAGGAAGGAAGGAAGGAAGGAAGGAAGGAAGGAAGAGAAACAATAAACCTACATTTTAAAAGGTTTTACCCTTCCAATTTTTCTTAAATATTTGGTGACTTTACTGTATTTCAGTTAGTGGGAGCTTAGCAGGATGAATAAGAAATAAAAGCAATAATAAGAAGAGAAATGAGATTTATTTTTAAATGTTAGTACTTATTTATGAGCTTTGGAGCTGTACGTAGCTCATGCCAGTTATACTGTATTTTAAATACATTAATATCTCATGATATTCTATGCCTTTTATCATGCCCTCGATGCCTTGTTCACCTGACAACAGCTGGTAAACCAGTTCTAACCCACCAACTATAAATGTTTTCCTATTCTCTTCTGGTGTTTGTCTCTCTCTACACAGTTTTTAAAGTTGACTGCAACATAGACACAGCTTTACTACCTCTCCCACTTACCTGTAAATCAATATGAAAAAGAATCAATTGCACAAAGTTTAGTGTTCTAAGAAAGTAAATTTACAGTAAATTAATATGCCCCACCTTTAGTAACACACACAACTCTTGTGCTCTGTGGAACTGGGCACAAATGATAAGCAGCTCAGAAATGAGCACAACGTTTTTTTCATTTACATGACAGCAGGACTGGCTGGGCACTGAGTTTGGGGGAGCTAGTGTGGGGGAGAGAGTAAGTAAGGCTTTGAGATCCAGCAGAAGGACCAAGGAGAGAAGGGGGTCACTGGAGCCTCTGAATCTAGAGCCTGAGGTCCTGCAACTGATGGAGACAGGGCTGCACTTCTGATCAGATGGAGAGCAGCGTGCCTTGGAAGCACCAGGGACCTGGCTAGGAAAATGCCCTCGTTGGCCCTGTGAGGTTTCTTTTCTTTTGCAGAATAATCAAACTTTTAAAGGAGGAAACAATTCAGGGACTAATTACATCTCTACCAGTAAATCATAAATGCATACTACTTTACAGCCTTTTTCCTGTCCACTCAGCTTTTTTTTTATTGTTAAATTTAATGGGGTGACATGGGCACCGGATATATGGTGGTGGAAGGGGAGCTGATTCTGGGTGGTGGGCACATAGTGCAATGCATGGGTGATGTGATGTGGACTTGTGCATCTGGAAACTATCTAACTGTTACCAACCTGTGAGGTTTCTGATGATAGACTTGGGCAGATACAACTAAGCTAGTGCAGACTTTTCAACTTATCTACCCCATTTGGTGAACGAATACCTCACTGATATCATGTCAGCTAAGAGCTAAGAGAGGAGTTAATGGGAAGAGCTGTAGTAGCCAAGGACTCACCCTGCTCACCTTTAGCGGCACTCAGATACACCAGTGATATGCAGGAGCCGGAAGAAGGCACCTCACAGATGCCTGCAGCTGTGCTGATCCCCTCCTTTTCTCCTTCTCTTATCTTTTCGATTGGAAACAATCCAGCAAATGCACAGTTCCCAATAATGTAATGCATTGCATGATATCGTGGCAGCAGAATCACCTTGCTAACTATTTTACTTAATTTTCAAATTAAATTGCACCACCTGAACATACCCACAGTTCTTGCTGAGGGAAGAGGCTAAACAGGTGGCTATCTCAGGACCTGAACAGTTGAATCTGCCCCCCGAGTGAGGGAGCTGTGATCCCTTGGGATAAGGAGAAAATCTCTGGGCTGAATGACTGCTATTTATAAATGTACAGAGTAGTGAGACACTTAGTCTCACCCTTTATTTCCTCTCCCTATTATGTAAGTAAAGCTGGACTGGTGGTTAGAAGGTATGTGTGGACTGGGTGGTAGATAAAGAAAGAGGGGGAATATGTTGGGGTTAACAACTACACTTGAGTGACAGTCTCACCCAGCAGTAGCCATACCACCTTTGAGACCCGTGTGGATTTCCTCCCTTCAGATATAAACCAGAGGGAGCTGTCAGTGTTAAAGTAGCATGTGACTGGGAGGAGAGCTCTTTTTCTTTATACTTGAGGATGGGAGAGCAAATAGGTTGACGTTTCAAAGGACACAATCTTCTTAGAATAAAGATAATCCATGAATAAAGATTCTCCATGTGTCAAAGCTGGGACAGAGGGATCCATGAATAGATACTGTGACTCATGCCTAGTCAAGAACTCCAGGGCCTCTATTTTACCTCAGTGATCACATAGACATGTATTTTTCCTGCTCTGTTTCAAAGGTAATTGTTAATGACTTTGAAGTCATTTGAAAGAACAAAAAGTACCATGTGTTTTCTATTGTCATGTTATTCAAGATCTTAAAATTCCCCCAGATTGTGTTAAAGGACCAAGCATTAAAATTTAGAAGGTATGATGTGTGAATTTCTAGATTATATTTTATTATACTCTAATATCATATTTTAATAAAACCCTTGACATATCCATAATCTTCATACCTGGAAAGACATAGCACTTTGCTTTCTGGGTAAAATTGAAATAAAAAAAATAGTCTGTGTGGACACTAACAGAAATATTTTAATAAATCTTTATAATTTGAAGACTATAATGTATCAATGACTAACTGAGCAGTCTACTTTCTCATGTTTAAATTTGCATCGTAAGTTTTCCTAGTAAAAACCTTTGGGATGGGACCAGTTGAGAGATAACATTCTTAATAAAAACTTAAGTGCCTTCTGAAAATGAAGTCACTGTCAAGAGCTCTGGGGACTCCAGCAACCCTCCTGATAAATCACCATTCTTAGTGGAGTTTGTATTCTTAAAATTATATGATTTTTAAGGTGTCACTCATGGAAAACCATCTGGCTGAACTGGAAGGAAGGGTGCTGGCAGACATGTTTGACTTTCTGTCCAAAGAGCTGGTGAGACTCCAGGAAGAGAGGCGAATCCATGCCTTCGCCATGCTGGCTGAACGACAGCGGAGGATGCGCGAAGCCGAGGAGAGTGGTCGGCGCCAGGTGGAACAGAGGCGCCTGCGCGAGGAGGACCAGATATTTAAGGAGGCAAGTGGGGGCAACAGATGTCTGCAAACTGTAAGGAGCCGAGTCAAACCAGAGGAAACTCGTGATAGGGAACGGTATTTAGTTTTCATTGTATTCAACAAACACATAATGAGTCCCCATGTGCAAAGGCACTGTGGATACTTCAGAGGGAAAAAAACCAGACATGGTCCCTTCTCTCCTAAAGCTTACACGCTATAGAGCATGCCAGTAAGCGTAGAACTGGAAAATGTAGTACGTTTCATGAAGAAGACAAATGGGGCCCAGTGACACATATTACTCACATTATTCTGCTTTTTATAGGGGGAACAGGTTGCAGGGAGGCCAGGGTGGATGTGAGGAGACCAGGAAGGAAGCCATTACAGTCGTTTAGGCCAGAGAGACAGGAGGGGTCACATATGATGTCCAGTTTCCAGCATAAGCACCTGGGAGGAGATGGCACTGTTATCTGAGGTGGGAAAGCTGAGAGGGGGTAGATTTAAGGGCACAGGCAGATCAGGAATTTGACTTACATTAAGTTGAAGTCGTCTTAGTGGAGCGCTCATTTCAGCAGATGGGTATACAAGGCAGAATTTAGAAGTGAGGTTTTGGCTAAAGGCACAAACTTGGGAGTTAGAGTACCAGGTTAGTAAGTTAGAATTCTGACCAAGCCACAATGGGTGTGAGATTCCAAAGTGACCAAGGTACAAATTCAGAGGAAATTTGAGGAATCAGTCATATCTCAAAACACTCCTACACTCACTGAGAATATAAAAGGTCAAGTGTTGAAATTGGAGGGGATATTGTGTGGAAGATGCCTGAGGGAGCTGTGCCGTGACTAATGCTCCCCTCAGAACACACCCAAAGGTGGTTGGGGTGGTCCTACCCTTTTTTTTCTTTTTTAAAGATTGATTTATTGTTTTTGACAGAGAGAGAGAGATACAGAGACAGAGACAGAGAGAAGGGGGAGAGCCCAGAACAGTCTCCATAGTTACACATCATCGGTTTTTCCACATAGTTTCATTCCACAGGTGGGTGCGGGGCTGCACAGGGCAGGAACTGGGCCAGGGTCTCACCACGGTGAGAACTGCACTGGGAGCACTCCCCAGTTCAGCATATGGGTCAGCACGGCCAGGGCCGGGATTAGATCCTTGGTCCCTGGGGCTGCAAAGTGAGCGCCTAACCCACTGAGCCATCCCGGCTTCCCATACCCTTTTCTGTAGTCACTGGAGAACTTGATATGTGCTCTTTCAGCTAGGGTGTCTGACCCCTAGGAATGGAGAGGAGGGGAGCAGGGCTGACTGGCTGCTTGGGAGGTGGGCTGAGAAGAGGCTCTGTGGGTGGCCAACATGTGCAAAATATGTCAAGGCAAAGACTGTGTAGGAGTGTTCCTCAGACTAGATGTGGGCCACAGGGGAAAGAAAGCGCCAACCTGGAACTTAAAAAAATTCCTGTCCAAGAGAGCTGTCTGAATTATACTAGGGCTGTACAGAAAAAATCCAGCTATATAATTATTTGAGCTTGCATGCATCTAACAATACCTAGTAATAAATGATAAATGAAAGAGCTAAATAATAACTACCAGGGAGGGAGAGGGTGGTCAAATAAAAAAAAAATAAATAAATAAAATATATATATATATATATATATATAAATGCAGATAACATATACATGAAAATCCGCCATTTTGTGTTTTTGCAGGTGGTTAAAGTTCACCAAAGTACTATAACCTCCTATCTGGAAGACATAATACTGAACACTGAAGAGAAGACTGCAGAAGAACAAGCCAGGGCAGAAATTGAGAGGATGGCTAAGGAAATCAATGACATTGCGTATGAAATGGAAGGCCGGTATGTAGCAAGAGGGTGGAGAGTAGGATAGACAGCTTATTTGCTGTTACTTATATGTATTAATATTTTGCAAGAGCTTAAGAGTTCACCACCAAGGACACCATGCTTCATTGTCCATTGTTTTGTTAGCATTACTCTTTGGAAACTAACGTGCCTGGACCTTTGTATGGTTGGAGCATTGGGAGCAGAATTCTTAGTTATCCTGTGCAGTCTGGATCACTTTCATATTACTTACTTTTAGTATACACAAAGCATGGAAGCAATATGAATAAGTATGTGCAGCATTACCTGTACTTCACCCCAAGGTGTTTGGTTTCCATGTCCAAGTTGTGTCTCTAACTTTCCCCCCCTGACAGGCAGGATGAATGAAGAGCAGGGTCAAATCTGAATTTTTCATGGAGTTAACCAAGCTCACCAGGGATGTAATATTTCAGATCACTTAATCAAGGGAAAGGCGGCGGAGGGATTTGAGCTGTGGAATTCCTTACACAAGTAAAGAGAGTCTAAGTATAAATAGGCAGTTCAAATAAAGCAACAAAGAAATCTGTTTTGTTTTTCAGTCGAACTCAGCTTCAGTCAGAGGAAATTGTTGCCGAGTTGGTTTATAGTTTCCTTATCCCAGAGGTGCAAAGGGACTTTGTCAAAGAAAAAGGTAAGCCAATGTAAATGCTTCACTTTATGATTTCTTTCTTTCTTTTTCTTTCTTTCTTTCTTTCTTTCTTTCTTTCTTTCTTTCTTTCTTTCTTTCTTTCTTTCTTTCTTTCTTTCTTCCTTTCCTTCTTTTTTTTAAGAATAGGAACTATTTTCACTATCCCAGTGATTTGGGAGAAATTTCTGAAGGAGAATCACTACGCTTTCTTATTTCAGAGTATGTCAAGTTCTCTCCACACTGTCTGATTCCAGAATATAGTCACCTCTAGTATAGATGGGGGTATAGTTCTAATAAGTTGGACTGAGTATCAAGGTCCAAACTTCCTTTAAAAGGAAGTTCCCAAGTTCCCAGAAGAGGTGTATTTTGTAATTCGATTAAAAAAAAAATACATAAAGTAACTATTGAGAATATGCAGGATTTTCAAACTGTAGCACCCTTTTGGTCAGCAGGGCACATGCAAGGTGGCTGTTGAAAAGCCAGGATGCCTTGAAGGGGCACCTCTGCTCTGCTGCTCTGCCCGTGTTACAGATGTCTTGTGTTTCTACCAGGCTGGTACCCACGCATAAATATCCTCATATGTCATTTGTCAAAAGTAGCATATTCTTAAAGATGGAGGCGTTTAGTTAATAGAGAAGGAGGGGGAAAACATGTCTTAAGAAAAAGAATATTCTGGGGAAGCCCAGATGGCTCAGCGGGTTGAGTGCTCGCTTTGAAACCCTAGGGTTTGAGGATCGAAACCTGGCCCCGGACTGTGCGGCCCCATATGCTGAACTGGGGCCCCAGTCCAGTTCTTGCTGGGGCCCATGCAGGAGGCCCCCAATCTGGTTTCTGCCGTGTGCAGTCCCGCACCCACCTGTGGAATGAAACTGTGTTGAACAATGACAACATTCAGCTATGGAGACTACTCTGGGCCCTCCCCCTTCTCTATGTCTTTCTCTGTCTGTCTCTCTCACTCTTTCAAACAATAAAAACAACTCTTAAAAAAAAAAAGAATATTGTTCTGGTGCTTTCAGACTATTGGTGACAGATCTGATCCCAGAGGGAGGGTTGCAACCAGAAGATCAATATTGAAATGAAAGAATATTTAGGAAGGTTTCAGACTTAAGCAGGGGAATTCTGGACAGGTTTAAGACAAGTGTAGTATTTCAGATCATGTAACCAAGGATAAAGAAACAATGGAGTTCTCATGTATTTCAAGAAAACAAAGAAATATCTTATTTTCCCCGTTATATGGTTGTACTGTAATTTTTAAAACAGTACCTTCTAGCAATAAGCATTTAGTTTGTTTCTACTGTGTTTTCCTGTAACTACTAGTGCTGCAATCAATGTATTTTACACACATCATGGTTGTGCTTCTGAGAGTAAATTCCTAGCAATGCACTGCTAGGAAGAGGGGATGTGCATTTTATATTCTGAGAGATACTACCAAATTGACAAAAAGATTATTTTAATTCCTACATTCTACAGTGTATGATAGCACCTACACGAACAAAACGTAATGTTCAGATCAAATAATAAATATTTCTGTGTCACCTTATATTATAAAAGGGATCTTGCATTATTTAGATCCTTAAGAAAATATGCAACTCCTTTTTTCTCCTAGGTCCCAAGTGAGGTCAGCCTCAGATCAATTCCACCTGAGGGAATTGATGGAGAGGGAGAAATAGTGTGTTGAATAGTTACTAGTCTGTGAGCCCCTCTCCCCCAGCTTTTCCTGACTCTGAAGGGAAGAAGCTGCAGGGGCACTTGAGCTGAAGGAATCCAGTGAGCACTGTCTGCGGGAAAAACTGGGCAAGTCCTTACCTCTCCCCTTAGTATGCAGATGAAATCACAAAAAAACATATGGACAGGGAGCACACACTGGGACCTTTTGTTTTTCTTTTCAAATAAGAGAACTATATTATTATATGATATATAATATAATCCCAAATTAAGATAATATTAATATATACACAGTTTTGAGATATCTCTTTTAAAAAAGAAAAAAATAGCTAATAGATCAGAAAGACCTTGAAGAGACCTGTATGTAAATATAAAATAACAGTAACTGCCAAATTTTAAATGCATACTAAGTCCCAGACAATGTACTAAGAATTTTAAAAGATATTTTATCTCAATTTCTTACAATAGCTTTAGATGTGTTCTCATTTTTCATGTAAGGAAATTAGTGCTTGGGGATGTTATGTGACTTGCAGATTTGAAACATGGTTTGTGTGGCTCAAAAGGCCCCATACTTTCAACCCCATACGATTGTGAAGTGCTATCAGTTCTGATAGGGTTTACCTTATACAAACCAGCTGATACCTAAATAGCACAGACTCTAACTCACAGCACTTCTTGCTGTCCTTTACTAGCTGAATAACTTTGGGCAAATTACCTAATTTCAGTTTCCTCATGTGAAAATGGGGATATTAATAATACTGTCTTTTAGGATTGTGAGTAGTTTAAATGAATAATTATATGCCAACTGCTTAAAACAATGCCTGGCACAAAATAAGGACAAATGCTAATTGCTAACATCATCATCACTATGATCATCATTATGATTACTCCTTTCCAAGGGAAATGGGATGCTTAACATACTAAGCCTTGATAATAAACATTCTTAGAGTGTGGAGCTAGGACCATCTTTTAAAGCCATGAGCTTAGAAACTCATTATCAATCAACAAGTACCCTCCATATTAGGAACTAAGGCTCAAAGAGAAATATGAAACACTTTACCTTTAAGTCATTTATGATCTTTGCATCATGAAATTTGTTACTATACAAAATTATTGTTTCTGCCAGTACTCTCTGGAAAATCTTTAGGAATGATTTCATCCAGACTTTCAGAGTAAAAATTCTTCTGTTACTTTGGCACAGTGAGGAATGCACAGCGGAAGCATATTCTTGCGGCTCATCACATCATCCACAGGCACACAGAAGCCATGGTCTTAAGGCGTTTTGCAGAACAACAGCAAGATGAGGTCTCAGACCCTGACGAGTGACTTAAGGAAGAAACTCTTAAGTGAGAAAGACAGCTAAGGTGAGTGATTTTTCACGTGGAAGGAAGTAGAGAGAAGAGGAAAAGTAGCCTCATCTAGCTTTGGGCTACACTCTTAAGAATCATAATGTGAAAAGATTGTCCATTGTTTAAGAAAATAAAGCACTCTCATTTAAATTGGCACATTTTGTCTATGTCATGGAATGTACTATTGAAATTATTAGAGCATAGAATTGATGTTATAGCAATTGTACTTGTGTGACCAGAAAACGGAACTCTAGATTATTTTTATGGTTTCTTTTAGTATGTGACTGTACTCTATCAAAAATAAAGCTGCAAAATGTGTCAATGTTATTTTAAAAAAAAAAAGAGCTTGTCCTTATGGAGGTAGACAAGGTATCTCTGTCTCATTGTGCTAGTTGTGAGCATCACAAGCCAAGATGCCTTCTGTAGTGCCCACCAGGGATTGGTCTTAGGCTCAATTCACACGCACGAGACTAACATAGACCACATTTGATGTGCTTTGAGTCTCACTCTATTCAGGAAGATATAATAAAATAGGAACTACAGTTTCGGGCAGGGCAGCATCAGGTGTTTCTTCCCCCGTCGGAGCTCTTGCTATATCTACACAGAGGAACGTGCAGCTTTTTTCTTTAGCCCCCAGGTTACAAAGCTCAGGTACAAAGGAAAAGAGATCCACATTGGGTGGGTGTGGGAGCTGGCCTGGTTTACACGCCCCAGGGCCAGTATCTGTTGTGATAATTCCAGAGGCAGAGTTTTCAGTGTCTCCCCAATGGAAAGTCAGCACACTCAGGAAAGCTCAAAGCTGCAGTTTCCTATTTGATATTAATAGTTCATTTATAACGCCTCCCAGTCATATGCTCGTTGTTACTCAGGCATCATTATTACCTTACGTAGTATTGTTTAGTAACATAGTTGACATATATCACCTATCCGATTACTAGGAGAACAGAGAGAGTCAACTGAAAGTAAAACTCTAATGAGAAGGGGGAAGGAGTGTACTGTTTGTCTAGACTCTATACCTTCTCCCGAAACGCTCCCGTAGTAGAGGAACGTCATTGCCTGTTGTGGCGTGAGGGTGTGCCATCAAGTAAGGGAAGGCACCAGACTTAAGGGGAAATTTTGGCCTGGTGTCTATAAGTTTTGGGTATTGGCCAGCTCTTCCACTAACTGTATAATCTTATACAAAAAATTTCTTTTCACTTGAGGTTTGTCTATGTGCATGTGACCAAGAGACCCTTTGTAGGGGAATCTATAAGGCACCTTAAATGCCAATAAAAGAGGATCATAAAAAGAAGGTTGAGATGAGAGGGAAATTAAGAAAGAGAGCAGAGAGAAAACTGATAAAGGACTCTTAAAGTTGAAACTATGGCTATAAATAACAGCAGGAAAGCTTTTGTTTTTAACTAACAATGAAATAATCTCTGAAATCATTGAAGATAGAAACCATGTACAGTACACTCTCCATTACCCAAACTCCAGCAACCAGCACTCTTAAGCAACCAGCAAATTTTTTTGCTTGAGTCCTGGTTAACAGAGATCTACATACATTTATCTGGCATCTACCAATCCCTGTGAATCCTGGTTAACTGAGAGTCTGCTGTATTTACATGTAATGTTATATAATATCTATACAACATAAATTCAAAGACTAAAGCATTTTGCTTGATAAAAATCAGCTTTGATGTTGAGGCAGTCATTTTTCTTAGCAGATTTAGTAAGATTAATAATTTACATCATTTGACTTAAATACATCAGCATTTACTTGAGTATAATACCTGTTCTACATCATCCATGGTGGTCTGTGAAATCAAGTCAGAAGACTGTTAAAATGATTTTGTCTTTATAATTAGGGTAAGTAAAATACATTTTATTAAAACCTATGTAAAGCATATTGTAGTTTTAAAATATTGTTTTTAAAAATTCCAGTTGCTAGGCTAACTACAAATACTCAACAAGGAAGAGCAACCAATAAATTAATAACGTATATTCTTTTTTTTTTTTTTTTTTTAACTGAACTGGGGGCCTCACTGCATTCGGGAAGCACACCGCAATTCAGCATGTGGGTCGGCCTGGGCCGGAGCCGGGATTCGATCTTCGGTCCTCAGGGCTTCAATAAAGTATATTCTTAATACTTTATTAAATGGCTGTAACATGATACTCAGAGGCCCCCATAGTATATAAATTCCTTTATTACTCCCTCTTCCTCCTCTCAGAGGGAAGGAAGGAAGGACAGCTGTGAAATTATTTAATAATGCTTAGGGAAAGAGGCACTAGGCATGGACCATTGATTTAAAAATTTTTTAAAATCCGCTTGAAGAAAGGAGAGCTAATAAAATAGTAAAGCATTTCTGGGCAAAAATCTAGATGACAAATTCAGAGCATTGTGTCTGGCAATTTTTTTTTTCTTCCTGAGGGAATATGCAGATTCTAGAAAATGTGGCTGAGAGGGCGCACAATGCTTTTACCAACTTTGTAAAACCAGGAGGACAAAAACTGGAGTCAAGGTGGTAAACCCCCTCCATTTGGGTTGGGACTCCTAAAGGCTGTGCCCTAGTTGTAAGGGTTAATTGGAAGTAAACTGCCTCTCACATAGACTATAGTTTAGTGTCTAGTCATCTGAATGATAAAAACAAAAACCTTAAGCCTAGAAACTGAATTATGGAGATCCTTGATTCCTGTTGCCTGACAGAAGTTGTCAGAAACAAAACTTAAATTCACTTTGGAGAAAGTTGGCATCATCTCAGACCTCAGTTTATTTTCACACTTACTGATTTGGACTTCTAGCCTCCAGAATTGTGAGAAAATAAATTTTTATTGTTTAAGCCATCCAAGTTGTGATATTCTGTTATGGCAACCTGATATGACAATGACAGATTTTGGTACCAGAAGTGTAGTGCTACTCTAACAAATACCTAAACATGTGGAAGCAGCTTTGGAACTAGGTAATAGGTATAAGTGGAAAGATTTTTGAGGTGTATGTTAGAAATATGGATGTTAAGGGCAATTCTGATGAGCTCCCAGACAAAAATGTGCCATGTGTTATCAGCAACTGGAAGAAAGGAATCCATGTTATAAAGTGGCAGAGAACTTGGCTGAACTTTCTGCTGTTTTATGGAAGGTAGAACTTGCAAACAGTGAAATTTGATATTAGCATAAAAGATTTCTAAGTAAGGTGTCTTGAAGGAGTGACTTGGTTCTTTCTGACTGCTTATAGTAAACTGAGAGCAAAGAAGAAATGAAGAAATAATTGTTAAATTTAACAACAACAATAAAAAAAAGAAAAGAAATAATTGTTAAGCAAAAGGGAACAAGAACTTGAACATTCTTAACCTATCCATATTTCAAGAAAAGGAGCAAGTGTACTCTAATAAGAACACTAAGGATGTGGCTGGGCAGCTATTTGATAAAGAGCTTGTGGGATGATAAGAGTAGGAGCACTGCCAAGTAGAACTGAAAGGGATGGAGACCGGATTAAATCAAGGAAGGCTGTCAGACTTCATGGCTTTCACAGGATTGGAAGATAGAGCTATTATGCTGCTAATGTGCACAATTCTTCAAAAAGAGGGAAAAATAACCCTGGCGGTGATTCAGAGAGTATCAGGGCCATCACCTCCATTTCAGTAGGTCAGCTGGCCTCTGCCCAAAACCTTAAGGATAGGACCACTCATAGGACCCTACCCTGGCAGAATTGCAGTGATGGGACCCCCAGTGGGAGCCATGGGGATGGGGGCACAGCAGAGCTGAAGAGGCAGGGCCACCCTGCCATCCCAGTGATCTGGAAGGTAGGTCATTGAGCCAAAGAGGATTGATCTCAAGCTTTAAGATCCAATAGAATTTGTCTGACTAAGCTATGGACTTGCTTGGGACCCATTACTCCTTTCTTCCTGCTGATTTCTCCCTTTCAGAATGGAATGATCTATTCTGCATCTGTCCACCATTGCATTTTGGAAGCACATAACTTGTCTGGTTCATGGCTGGAGAGGAATGTTGCCTCAGGATGAATCATACCTTGGGTCTCACCCGTATCTGATTTAGATGATATTTAGATCAGATTTTGGACTTTAGACTTTAGAGTTGATGTTCAAATGAGTTACTACTTTTGAAGCTGCTGGGATGGAATGAATATATTTTGCATGTAAGAAGGACATGGATTTGGGGAGGTGGGTGTGGAATGCTATGGACTGAATTGTGTCATCCCAAAATTTGTATGTTGAAGCCCTAACTTTCGATATATTGGCATTTGGAGATGAAGACTGTGGGAAATAATTAGAATTGCATGAGATCATGAGGGTAGGTCTCTCATGATGGTGATAGTGTCTTTATAATCAGAGACACCAGAAAGCATGCTCTCTCTGTCTTTCCTTGCCATGTGAGGACAGCTAAAAGGCAGCCATCTAAAAAATGTCTCATAAAGCAAATGTAACCATTTCAGAGTTTAAATCATGTCGTGTATTCTCTGATGAAAATGTAATGAAACTAGAAATCAATGACAAGGTAATTCTAATATGTTTGGAAATTAAGAAATAAGTTGTAAATAGATGTTCATCAAAAAAGTATCAGAATAGAAATTAGAAAATATTTTGAACTGAAAAATAACAAAAATGCTATGTATTCATCAAAATTGTGGAATGCTGCTGAAGTGGTACTTAGATGGAAAAGTGTAGTCTTTAGATGGATAATTGTAATCTTAGAGGCATTTACTAGAAAATAAAAGGTGAAAATAAGATTAAGCACCCTTTTCAAAAAATTAGAAAAATAACAAATTAGAAGCAAAAAAAAAGAAAAAAAGAAAAAAGTAAAACAAGATAATAAAACATAAATAATGGAAAATAATAAAACAAAATAGACATGTCTTCTGATTCTAGGTAGACTGTTGTAGATAGCTGAAACAACGAGAATAATGTTTTATTGTTTTTGACAGAAAGAGAGAGATACAGAGACAGAAACAGAGAGAAGGAGGAGGGCCCAGAACAGTCTCCATAGTTGCACATCATTGGTTTTTCCACATAGTTTCATTCCACAGGTGGGCAAGGGGCTGCACAGGGCAGGAACTGGGCCAGGGTCTCACCCAGGTAAGAACTGAACTGGGGGCACTCCCCAGTTCAGCATATGGGTCCACACAGGCCGGGGCCAGGATGCGATCCTTGGTCCCCCAGGCTGCAAAGTGAGCGCTTAACCCACTGAGCCATCCCAGCTTCCCCGAAACGTCATGTTTTTAAAGACACTGGAGAACTGTGGCAACCAAGGGGACTAGATAAACTAAAATGGTGGAGAGGAAAGAGCCCTTCCTAAGTAATCTGAGATCACTGGCTATTTTCTTCTTAGGGCATTGGTCAAGTCTGGGCACAAGCTAGGATTCAGGTTTGCCAAAGGCAGGGCGAAGGTAAGCTGCATTATGCCCTTCCTGTGCTGTTGAAAGGTAAAACAGAAAACGAAATTTCCATTCCTATACATATGTTCAGTGAATATATTTTCTGAGTTCAAACTACACTTCCAGGAGTGTTTTTTGGACCTTGAAACAAGTGCACAGGTACCGTAATGTCCATATTTCAAAACCTGTTTAACTGTACATTGGAGGCATGTCCATCTAACGTTCAATCAGAAGTGATTCATCTGCATTATGATGGCATGCTAAAAGGCAAATGTTGAGAAGACTCTAATGGAATTCTAGAAGAAGCTTCTAAGTAATAAATGTGCAGAATTAAAAGCACGTGCTCATGGATTGATATATTAATAATTATTGGCAGCACCTGTCTGTGTGAATGACAATTTCAAAGCTCAAATGGGGGAATTCTCATTACACATCACCACTGACAGGTGAACAACTGTCATTGATTTTGATGATTTGAACCTCAATTAAGCAAAATATTATCCCTTAAATAAGAGTTCCATTCTTCTTGCTAGTAGACCTGTATTAAAAAACTCCATAGTCAATTACAATGTCTTGAATTTTATTAATAAAATTGTGACAATTTTTTTCTCTTTTTTTATTTGAGTCCCTAGATCATGTCCTCGATTTTGTCTTTTGGCCCACAAAGCCTGAGGTATTTATTATTGGGCCCTTTGCAGAAAAAATTTGTTAGTCCCTACTCTACAATAGTTAAAATTAATGAAGTAGAAGTAAATACAACATGAATGGATCTCACAGATATAAGGACCAAAGAAAGCCAAATACCAAAAAACAAACAAAACAAAAAACAACTCTACAGTATGAGTCTATTTATATAAAGTTCAAAATCAGCACTAAACTGTGGTGCTTAAGGAATACATAATTAGGAGGTAAAGATATAAAGAAAAGCAAGGAAGTGATTACTGCAAAAATCAAAGAAAAATATGAGTAATGATTACTTTTAGAGCATAGGGAGAGGGCTGTGATTGGGAAAAGGAGTAAGTGGCAGCTTATGTCTTGACCTGGGTGGTATTTATACAGATGAATTCTTAACAGGAATTAATTAACCTGCACATTAGTTTTCTGTACTTTCCTAATTGTGTCATATTTCATAGTTAAAAATTAGAAATATATATGTGCATACACAAACATGTATGAGGGCTGTCTGGAAAGTATCCAGCCATATAACTGTTCTCGTTATATTGACAACGGCTGGATTTTTTTCTGGACAGCCCTCGTACATGCATGCATTGTGCGTGCAGTATACACAGACTAGTTCTGGAAAGATTAATAAGGTATTGGTATGTAGTTATTGCTAGGCATGGATACTGGGCACTTGAAGTCAGACTGAGGGGAAAGAGACTTTTTTCATGTTTATCCCCTTTTGTAGTTTAAATTTTTTTTATGCTATACACATAATTAAGTTTTCAACTATAATCTAGTTAAATGTAAAGTTGCTTTTTTCTTTTTAAGTGCTAGAATTTGGAAATGGAGACCCTATGAGGTAAGACACATTTGGCTGATGCGGCTCCTAAGTGGTACAGCTGGGCTATGTCTGAGGCTGTCAGACTTTAGAACCAGGGCTCTGTGTAATGGTTTCACAGTAATTTTTTGGATGTATTGATCTATAATGATTTTGTCTAAAAATATGACATAATTATAACCATTTATTTATTTATTTATTTTACAGATTATGGTCTATTTTTTAAAGAAGCTATAAAAATCATCAAAGAGAATTCCAGTAGTCTGCTTCTCCCAAGATGTGTGCCTCTTTATGGGCTTGTCAATGTGTGGTTCATGAGGAAAGAGATTTGTGTTTCTTACACTCCCAATAATTTCAAATGATTTTCAATAATAATAATCAAATGAAGGGGCTTTATCCTGTTTGGTGTTTCCTAGATACTTTACTTCAAGAGAAAATTTTGTTGTGTCTCATTTCAACGTTTTGTTAACTACAAAGATATGCTGGCCTGTTGAGTCAAACAAAAAGCAATGTTAGTGACTATTTCTTGAGTAGTTTTAGTGTGCTATTCATAGTGCATTAGCATTTTCTATTAAGTTTGAAATATGCATATATACCATGGTCTAGCATTTCATCTGCTAGATATACGAGGGCTGTTCAGAAAAAACCCAGCCATAAATGCCTCTAGTTTTCATATTACATGGCTGGATACTTTCCAGACAGCCCTCATATACCCAAGAGAAATACATGAGTATGTTAACCAAAAGGCATTACACAAATGTTCATAGTGGTATTATTCATGATAGCCCCCACACTGGAAACTGAAACATCCATCTACGTTGGAATAGAAAAGTACATTTTAGTAGATCAGTAAAATGGCACATCAACTTACTATTGTGCTTTAGATTTAAGAAGTATATTCATGCAACACCCATAAAGAGGGTGATGTGAGAGCCGTCTGCCCATCCTGTGTGTTGACAAGAATCAGTGTTGCAATGGAGTACTACTCAGCGATAAGAAAAGATGAAATACAGTCATTTGTGACAACATGGATAGACCTAGAAACCATCTTATTAAGTGAAATAAGCCAGACTGAATGAACCGGGAAACATATGACCTCACTTATAGGTGGAATATAAAACTGAAAGTTACAAAGACACAGAGACCTATGGACACACTCAATAACTTGGTGATTGCCTGAGGGAAGGGGAGGAGGGGGGAGGGAGAGAGGGATGGGAGGGGGGAGAGGGCACTAGCATTATGGACACACTCAATAGTTTGGTGGTTACCTGGGGAGGGGGAAGGAGGGGAGAAGGAGAGTTGTGGGGGGAGGTGGGAGTGGGCACTGTATATATGGTGGTGGAAGGGGAGCTGATTCTGGGTGGTGGGCACATGGTGTGATGCATGGGTGAGGTGATGTGGACTTGTACATCCGGAAACTATCTAATTGTTACCAATCAATGTCACCCCATTAAATTTAACAATATAAAAAAAAACCCAGGCAGCTATTGGGAAGTGGCACCCCAATAAAGCAGTAGTTGAAAAATAAAAAAAAGAATCTGTTGAATGGGTCATTCCTAACTTAAAAATCAATAAATAGGAAAAACAATAAATAAAAGTATCAACAACAAATAACATGGGATCTGCATAAAGAATTTACAAAAGAAAATGTATGTTACTCTTAGAAAATATCTCACTATAGGTAATAAGAAGCTTCATGAACTGTCTGCATGGGTTTTTAATAGGAGGCAGCAAAGCAATGGCCTCTTAAGAAACTGAAGCAGGGAATAATAAGAATAGATGGAGGCTAAAAAGCAGAGATGCAGGCGGAAAAGAAAAGAAAATTGGCTAAGATGAAAAAAATACAAGAAGATGAAAAATCCAGTGATGTTAGGGTGCAGTTAAAAGAACAGAAATCTCACAGCAGAGAGTAAAATTGGTATGTTGCTGACAAATGTGTTAAGTCACCCTGTAAGGGAAGGGAAAGATAGGAAAAAGAGATGAAAATGACAAAGAGGTTAGCTCTGGGTGACCAGTCCTATGAACAATAGGAATTCTTAAAGAAGAAACTAAAACAAGTAAATAAAAACAATAATCAAAATTAATAATAAAAGATTTTCTGAGCTGGAAAAAGTACATGGTGATACGAACTTGAAAGGGTTTACCTTGTCCTAGGAAAACTAAGGTTGGGCGACATTTTTCCCCTGGTGATCACTTACTAACAGAAAAGTATTGCACAAGTAAGAAAGTAACTGAATTTTGTTTTATTCCTTTAAAAATGCTAATCTGAACAGTGTGTCCCTCTGGCAAATTACTTAATCCCATTAAGCCTTAGCGTCTATGTCTAAAATGGTATAGCCACAGAATGTACATCATGGGGTTGATCTGAGACTGTAATGAATTAATTTATGTGAAAGTCTTAGAACAGTACCTGGCATATGGTAAGCACACAATAAACACTAGTTAGCTAATTTTACTACCACTGTGGAATAGAAGGAAAAGAGAGATGATTGGAGCATGGTTCTTGCTTTTAAGGCAAAGTAACTGCACCTATTACCGGTACTAGGTACAAAGTGGTCCAATGGACATCAGTCTCTGTGCAATCAGATGAGTTTCTTTATCTCACATGGGGGAGAGTAAGAGACAGAATATGGATACGCTGTCAGGAAAAGCCGGGATGGCTCAGCGGGTTAAGCGCTCGCTTTGAAGCCCGGAGGACCCAGGATTGAATCCCGGCTCCTGCCCAGGCGGACCCACATGCTGAACTGGGTTCCCGAATGCGGTGAGGCCCCCAGTTCAGTTCCAAAAAAAAGACAGGATTGGATACGCTGTCAGCTTTCCCTTCCCACAAATGGTGCCAAATGTTGAAACTGGAAGCAAGGGCTACACTGATTCTCAGGCCTGGCTGCATGTTAAAATCATCTGACTACTTAAAAAAAAGGGTTCTTGGACCTTTCTCCAGGCCATTTAAGATAGAATCTTTATAAGGGGCTAATACCCAAAATATATAAAGAACTCACACAAGTCAATAGCAACAACAACAAAGGCCAAGAAGCCTGAGAGCTGTGTGGGTTGCTGCCTTGATGTTCCGCTCCGGGGTCCTGTTTTGGCACGGAGGCGGTTGGATTGGCTGTTTTGGTGCTTTTGGGGTTTGGTGGGCGGCACCTTGGGGCGCACATGAGCCAAGGGCATCATGCCCATGGCACTAGGGCTAGAGATGTCCTTTCTGGATGCTCCTCAGCCAAGAGGAAGGCTAGAAACCAGGTCCCCTAGAGGTGGAAAGACATATCTCCTAGTTGGACAGCGGATGCCTGGGTCTCGTTTCATTGCTTTCAAAGTTCCTTTGAAAAAGAACCTTGCTCCAAACGAACGTTCTGCTCCCTTGGATGTTTGTAAGAAAATCTGGGAACAGAATGAAGACCCTGGGCTGATTATTGATTTAACATATACTCACTGCTATTATAAACCAGAGCTGCCCCAGGAGCCTCTCAAGGAGCGCGAGTCTGTGGGCTGTTCAGCGACGACCCAGTGCACACGGGGCCCGTTGCTCTCAGCTGGTGGGACTGAACGGCGCTTCCAGCAGATTTCCCTCATGCGCTTCGGCTGATGGAGGTGTTTAAACAGGGTGGTGTGCGTGAGACCGGTTGATGGAGGAGGACGTGGCCGGCCCCTTCAGTTAATATAATAGGCCCCTCCCGAAGTTTTTGTTTGTTTACCAGTAACCTCTTGATGCTGTGCTCTGAAAGCCAGGTTAGCCACCCATGGACACTTGCAAATACTGAGGACTTGGGTGGCAGATAGGCCTCAGATTGAGGTTTTGCTCCATCACATGCAACGAGCTATCAGCCCATTGCCAAACCTCACTCGTACAGCAGCACAGTGATATTGCCCTTGGGTGGTGGTGTAAGGGCTAACAAGTGGGGCACCAGTGGGCTGATGCACAGTTGTGCAGTAAATGAGGATTTAGATCCCATGCCCTGGATGGGCCTCCCTCTGCAGCTGTGCCCTTAGCTAGGCCCCTGTTCTCAGCTTCCCTCGGGTCACTCTGAGCCTTACTACTCATCAGGTAGATTCCCCTGACTCATCAGGTAGATTCCCCTGATTTGTACTCACTGACCCCAACTCTAATCATACATGGATAAGGCAAATGCGTCCTGAGTCTGTTTTATAAAATACCTACCTGTGGTCATGAGACATAAGGCCAGCCTCCATGATGCCTTTTCATGTTTCTCCTGGTCCACCCAGACTCATCTCTGCCATCCAACTCTATTTATATTTTATCTTTTAACACTAACCCCAGACCCTGCTTCTTACTTCTGCCATTTCCCCCACTTTTGCTTCCTTTTATAAACCCATAAAATCTCCACACTTTTAGCTTTTCTGGTCCTGGACCAAGTTCCTTTCTCTTTTCTCAGTTCTTATTCCTTTTCCCCCATTCTCCCATGTCACTTCCAATTTTTTCTTATGCAGCCTTTGATCTCCACCGTCACCAAAAGAAAACCACAGTGAACAGCGTCTCAAAATTCAAAAGGCTTCTTCATTACTCGTTCTGTTACATTTATTTATTCAGTTATACTGTTTTTAAATATCAGAATAAATAGAGAAATATATTTATGGAAAAACAGTCAGTGTCAAAGTGGCAACAACAGTCCTAGCATCTTTTACATTGCATAGCCATAGTACTGAGAAATTTCCATCTCTTTTTCCCTCTCCACGAAAAATTGCAATTTCCCCAAAGAGGTGTATTGGGCAGCGTTCTCACGCTCCTGTTGTGCCTTCCTCCTCATGGCCTCCCTCTCTGGCCTCTGCTCTGCTGCGATGGGTGTTGACATGACTGGCCCAGGAATATCTGGTTTCCTCCATGGTATTGGTTGGTTGGCAAAGTCTTGGAGGAGATACTGGGTTTGAGGCTTGGGCAGCACCTGGACCTTGGTCACAACAATGGGAAAGGGCTCCTGCTGAAGAGACGTGCAAGATGATGTTTTGTAGGGTGCAGGCCCAGAAGCAGCAGGCTGAGGGATGCGAGCCTGCGTAGGGTTTGTCAAACTTGGTCGTGTTGGGTTGGTCAGAATTGGCTGAGATGATCCAGTCAGACCTGTCAAAGATGGAGCAGCTGGCTGGGATGGATTGACGGCAGTAGGCTGAGCTGAGTTAGTAGAACCAGGCTGGGCAGGGTCAGCCGCAGCAGGCCGATGTGATGCCAGAGAATGTGGCCTGTATGGAATAGGCTGAGCCTGCGGCTTGTCCAAGGTAAAGGTATCAACTTGACCTTCCCGGGAGGTGGCAGCTCATATTGGGCGAGAGATGCACATTCTTTCCCAGCACTGCCATCTAGTTTCTGGGGGTTGGCTTGGATTTTCTCGGGGCCTTGGCCCTCATGTGGAGTATCCAGCCATTGTTTGATAGCTAGGGACAGTTGGGGGCCTTTGGGGTTGTGTGAGTTTCCCAGGGCCTGGGAGGAAGAGAGTCCAGTTTTCTTATCACTCTTCTTCCCTAGTGCATGAAAAACCTGCACAGACTCTAGCATGTGCATGCTGAGGCAGCTACGAGGCTTTTTGAAAGTCTCTTGGCTCAGTTTAGGTGGATTTTTCTTTCGCTTCATCTGAAGGGTGGTTGGGTTCTTTGTTACCTTAATTTTGTCTCCTGGCTGCTTACGCTCTTCAGCTTCCTGGGAGTTGTTTTTTCTGATCTTCTTGGACTTTTCCTCCCCATGGCTCTTAATTTTGCTGACCCTGCTGGACGCAGCCTTCTGAGGTTTGCTGTTAGAAGCCTTGGCCATGTTCCCAGGAGCCCTGTCTATGGCTGCACTATTGCAAATACCCACTTCTTTCCCTAAAAGGCACTCTGGGTTTGGGGGCTGGATTTTGGCTTTGGGAACATCACTGATATGCTCAGAGGCTTTATGTTGGTTCTTGGTTTGCTCACGGGGAGCTGTTACGACACTGGACTTTTCCTGCACCTGGTTCCCCATAATGGTTGCGGTATCTTTGGCTTTGATCATCTCAGGCCCTTTGTATTGATCAAGGTCATTCAAAGAATTGAAGAGCTGGGGAAGGTGAATATCCTCCACCATTGTGCTGATGTCTGCAAAACCATCACTAGAGTCAATCCCATTTTCAAGTGTCCCTTGGTACTTAAGATCAGCCTTTTCTGAACTATGCTGTTCCTCTTGGCCAAGGGACTCAATGCAGGCCAGGATCTGCTGAATATCAGGGATTTCTAAAGGGAACAGTAGAGAATCTTGGTTTCCTACTGGGATCTGGTAGGTCCCCAGAGGCTTTGGAAGATTAAATTTAACATCATCAGGCATCTTATTCTCTTTTTGTTCCTGACTTGGAGCTGGTGGCAGCGCCAGGAAATTACTAAAACTCTGGATGGGAGCTACCACTGAAATGTCCTCAAGCTCAGGTGGTAGGTTGCTCTCAAGTATCTGGATATTTTTGCTAATGTGGGAGATGGGAAATTTTTGAGTTTGTGGTAGACAAAATGTTTGGCTTGGAGGCTGCAATCCCAGGGAAGTCTCCATCACTACAGAGGAATCAAGGAAAAAGTTAGTTCCTGGTATGTAAGATGCTCCCTCTATCACCAATATAGGAATCATGTACCTTCTAACAGTAGGAAAGGCATTTCTCTTAGCTCTTCTTAGAAGGCAACTGTTCTATTATAGATATTACTGGTGATCATTTGATGTTATTGTTTCTTGGGTTTTTATAAGTTAGATAAAAAGTAAAAGTAATTTAAAAAATGTTTTACAAGGCTAGCATTCTCATAAGGAATGCTTTCAATTCTCTCTACTTACTCTCCTGAGAGAATAGGAACAGTTCACTCCATGCACTAGAAGAGGGAATGGAGTTCTTCCTACTGAAATAGATAAGCAAGGACAGATTCTTAACCTCCTTGCTTTGGACAAGATCTTGGAACAGAAGGTGTTAAACCCTGGTGTAAATTAAGGAAGTGAGGGAAAATTAAATTGGTACTACTATCACATTGAGAGTTCTGAAATGTCTTCCAAAGAGACTAAAGCAATGGATCAGGGAAGGGAGTCCATTCCAGTGTGGTAGTATAGAACTAATCAGTAAGGCAGTGAAAAGTGTATTCCTTGGTATGCTCTTGGAGTTTTCATACATACAGCACTAAGGTCATTACAATGTCTCACCTTCTTGCCTCTATTAAGTGTTTTTATATAAAGTCTGCAGATAGAGCACTGAGTGAGGGCAGTGGTGTTCAAGTCTCAATATTTAAATTCTACCTATCTGTGGACTCACCATTCCCAGCTACAGATTGACCTTAGTTTTGAAGGCTGACTTTATTCCTCTCCCTTCTTGCTGTTGGTACTCACCTTGAAAACTTGTCTATGTGATGGGCTGAGCAGACACAGGGTAGTGGATTCCAGAGGTGGAGGCTTGTGGTGGGACATCTGTGGGCTGAACCTCTTTTAGTACCATGACCATTTCTGGGTGAGGTGCAGAGGGCCCACGCCCTGTGTATAACACAGAGCTGTAGGATTGCAGGCAACGGCCAAGTTCTCCAGTACGTGTGCCTTGGTTACAGTAATATACCTGACTTCCTTCCTGGCAGGGAAGTGACAGGCTGTGTCCTTGATTTAGAATATGAGATGGTGCCACCTGAAGAAGGCTGGCAGAAAGTGATGGATACAAAGGGACTATGTTATTGGCAACTGAAGTGCTATCATACTGGGATGCCATAGATGTAGAAGAAACAGCTGTTTCTCCCTGGTCAGTGACAGTCACAGTGAAGTCACTGAGTGACAATGACAGCCTTTCTGTGCCTCTTGTGATATCCCCTTCAGAAATGCCTGGATAGGAGGCAGCTGAAGTGCAGACCTGGCTTTGACCAGTAACTTCAGACAATATAGCTGTGCTAGAACGTTGGCAAAGGTAGGCATGACCCATGAGTGGCTGGAAAGAAATGATAGGGGCTGATGGTAGTGGCCACGCTGAACTGACGGCTGGAGTAGAGACTCCAGAGAAATGGCAGACATTTTCTGTTAGGGAGGCTGCATTGCTCACTACAGGAAGAGAGAGTTGCAGAGAATAGGGAGCTCCAAGTAAAGATGGGCTTTGGAAATTCTCTGTAAAGAACAAGAGGGTGGTGAAAAAAATCAATGAGCTTGATAAACTTCCACTAGGTTTGAGAAGTAGCAGTACCTTAAGGTAGGTTGTCTCTATCAGGAAGTCTCTAATACTAATACGGAGATACCAAAAATCAAATCGTTGATCACATTAGAAGTGTGGAGCAGGTTACTTCTCTTCTATATTAACTGCCTGTGCTCTTAACTTGGGCACAAATGTACAGAAGACCCAACTGGTATAGTTCATCCATTGTTCTCCAAGCTAGAAGCAACCACTCCCTGCCCTATCTTTCCCTTGTGCCTGTACTGACATTAAGTTGTACGCTATTTCCTAGAATCAAAGCATTTTAGACCTAGGAGTCTTTAGAGAAGCTCTGTTCTAACATTCTCACTTTTATAAGTAAGGAAACAGGCTTAGAGAGGTCAAATAGACTTGTTCAACTCCTCCCATTATGTTAGTGTCATTACCAGGTTTTATAACCTTAGCATCCTGACTTCCTTGCTAGGACTCTGCTCTGAGCATTCAGTGTAGAAAGTAGGAACAATAGAACTTCTCACATAGGCATTTTTTTGTCTATTAGAAAACAGTACGGCGATTATCATTGTAAGCGTCAGTGTCTAATTTTGCCTATACAGGTCACATGCTTTTCTCTAGAATTCACATATAGAATGGTTCAGTTGGTAAATTTAAAGGATCTTTCTTATCCTCTTCAAGCCTGGTTTCTGATCTTATCTCAAAATGACTTTCTGAGAATGCATTTCTCAAGGAATGTTTTTGAAAGAAAAATGTTATTTCAGAAAGCACTTCTTAAGAAACTCTGAGATTTAGATTACTCATCTACAAAGTGGTTGTAATAATAACAACAGTAAGAAGTCATGCATGAATAAGTGATCTATTACTATTTATATGCTAGAAGATAAAGCGTGTCCCAAAATTCACGCAAGATTTGAATTTTGCATTATTTGTGCGGTAAAGTGTTGCTAACAGCAACAAAAATGACAGCGTGACAGCTGACAGCTCAGGGTTTTAAAAATGGAGCGCTACATGAAAGAACAATGCATTTTCATTGTTGAGCAATGAAACTTTACAATTTTTCATTATAAACCTGTGTTTTCTATCAAAATTATTTCTTGTGTGAATTTTGAGACACCCTTTACATTAAGTTTGTGAAAGGACAAAGAAAAATCATGAAAAACATATCATAGAACTAAAAAGAAAGGATGCTGGCATGGCTCAGCAGGTTGAGTGCTTGCTTTGCAGCCCCAGGGCCTGAAGATTGAATCCGGGCCCCGGGTCCATATGGGTGTCCTTTGAGACTCAATATTAGAAAAGAAAGGAATTGGGGAGAAGAACTCATCTAATATCCTAATGTAACAAATAAGGAAAAAGATTTTGTAAGAGTCAACAAAACTTGTCATGCAGCTAGTAAATGTCAAAATCAAAACTGAAATTAGGTCTTCAGATTTCTAGTTCAATGCTTTCCCCCATCATTCTATGTTATTTTGACTCTACTGCTCAATTTAGGGGTAAAATAAATCTAATGAAAAACTTTAGAAAGTTTCTTTCCTTACCTGGCATGCTCAGAGAATAAGTGGAAACATCAACTACAGATACACACAATGGATGATTAGACCCTACTAGAGGCTGTCTGAGTGGCTGAAGCCACAGAGCACATGTGTCCAGTAAGAAGACTACTGGTCACACTGGCCACAGGTCACTTGTGATGATCCAAACTTATTTACAGACAACTCCATGGAAACCTCAAGATTCGACCAGGTGGTCATAGGTTGAGTGTGAGAATGATGTCACAAGTTAGGCCGTTTAAAGGTAGGAGAATGGGGATGATATGCAGAACTGCAGTGCTCAACTGGTAACCACGGAGATGCCTCAGAAGCAAAGGTCCTCACCTCCCATGCAGGAGGCCCCAGGTTAAGTTCCTGCCCCACATCCACCTGTGTGTAATGAAACTGTCACAACTGATGATGTACAACTACAGAGACTGCTATGGGCCCCTCCCTTCTCTCTCTCTCCCTCACCTTTGCTCAAAAACAATAAAATCATTAAAAAAAAAAAATACCACCTACTATAGTATCAGAGTATATTCAACGAAAGTCTAACAAAAAATATATATGACTTAAATAGAGGATACTATAAAACTTTATCTTGAATTTTTTTTTTATTTTTCAATTACAGTTAACAATCAATATTATTTTAGTTTCAGATGTACAGCCTAGTGGTTCATCTATAACTTATGAACTGATTTCCCCAAATAAGTTTAGTACCCACCTGCCACTATACATAGTTATTACAATATTATTGACTGTATCCCCATGACTGTTTTGTAGCTGCCAATTTGTACTTCTTAATACCTTTACACTTTTCACCCAGCTCCCCAATACCCTTCCCATCTTACAACCATCAGGGTGTTTTCTGTATCTGTAGGTTTGTTTCTGTTGTGTTTGTTTCTGTTGTGTTTGTTTATTTTGATTTTTAGATTCCACATATAAGCGAAATCATATGATATGGCATTTGTCTTTGTCTGACTTACATCACGTAGCATAATACCCTCTAGGTTCATTCATGTTATCACAAATGTTAAGATTTCATTCCGTTTATTGCCGAGTATAACACTTTTTCTTCTTTTAAAAGATTTATTTTGGGAAGCCGGGATGGCTCAGTGGGTTAAGCGCTCACTTTGCAGCCCTGGGGACCAAGGATCGAATCCTGACCCCGGCCCATGCAAACCCATATGCTGAACTGGGGAGTGCCCCCAGTTCAGTTCTCACCGGGGTAAGACCCTGGCCCAGTTGCTGCCCTGTGCAGCCCTGCGCCCACCTGTGGAATGAAACTATGTGGAAAAACTAATGATGTGCAACTATGGAGACTGTTCTGGGCCCTCCCCCTTCTCTCTGTCTCTGGATCTCACTCTCCCTCTCTCAGTCAAAAACAATAATAAAAAAAAAAGATTTATTTTATTGCTTTTGACAGAGACAGAGAGAGACAGAGGCAGAGAGAGACAGATAGAACGGGGAGGGCCCAGAGTAGTCTCCATAGTTTTATGTCATCATTTTTTCAACATGGTTTTGTTCCACAAAGGTGGGCAGGGGGCTGCGTAGGACGGGAACTGGGCTGGGGGCTTCCCACATGGGAGGCACGCCCCCTCACACCAGGGGCCCAACTGGCCCACATGGGAAACATACCCCACCCAGTTCAGCATATGGGTCCACATGGGCTGGGGCCAGGATTTGATCTTCGGTCCCCAGGGCTGCAAAGTGAGCTCTTAACCCCCTGAGCCATCCTGGCTTCCCCAACACTTTTTCTTTATCCAATCATCTATTAATGGACACTCAGGCTGCTTCCATGTCTTAACTATTGTAAATAATGCTGCAATGAACATGGGAATGCATATATCTTTTTAAATTAGTGTTTTGAATTTAGAAGATTAAAAAAATTTAAATTTTATTTACAATAGTATCAGAAGTACTAAATACTTAAGAATAAATTTAACAAAAGACATGCAAAACCATTCACTGAAAACTACAAAACACTGAAAAAAAAATGATGCAAATAAATAGGGAAATATACCATGTATTGGAGCACTCAATATTATTACGAGGTCAATTTTCCCCAACTTGACTTACAAATTCAATGCAATCACAAGTATATTAAAATACCACAAGTATTTTAATAACTTTGATAAGTTGGTTTTAAATTTTATATGGTAAAGCAAAGTGCTTAGAAATAGCCAAAGTAATGGCACAAGAATAGATTAAATAGATAAGTGTTACAGAATAGGGTGTTCAGACATAGATCCATACATATCAAGTTAATTGATTTCTGACTGAGGTGCCAGAAATCACTGAGGGGAGGGAAAAGGAGAGTCTTTTCAACAAACGGTTCTGAAACAGTTGAATAAATGAAGAGGTAAAATGAACCTTGACACCCACATTGTACCAAACAGAAAAATTAATTTGTGCAACTCAAAAGTGTTTATTTACTGAAAAAATTTAAAAAGCAACATGCATGCCCAGGAAAAGCCACATGTGCAGAAAGACCTGAGAAGACACTAAGCTTTTTCCCCTGGCTGATCTCTAGGCTCAGTGCAAGCAAGAAGTGAGAGCTGATGGAGAATTTTCTTTTTTTTTTTAAGATTTATTTTTATTGTGTATGGTTTTTTATTGTATTTTATTTTTATGAGAGAGAGAGAGAGAGAAAGGGGAGGGCCCAGAACAGTCTCCATAGTTGTACATCATTAGTTTTACTTCACAATGAAACTTATATAGTTTCATTTCACAGGTGAGCGTGTGGCTGTGCAGGGCAGGAACCAGGCCAGGGGCTCCTGCATGGGCCCCAGCAAGAACTGAACTGGGCAAGAACTGAACTGGAGGCACACCCTAGTTCAGCATATTGGTCTGCATTGGCAGGGCTGGGATTCAATCCTTAATTCAAGTGGCTGCAAAGTGAGCGCTCAACCCACTGAGCCATCCCATCATCCCCATGATGAAGACTTTTTAGTAGCCAAGTATTAAAGAAGTACACCAGAACAGATCCAATCCACAAAGCGTTGGGGAGAAGGGTTCTTTTGCCTTGTTTTGCTCCTGGCATTAAAGGAAATCTCTGTAAAAACACTGAGCACAACCCAAGCCTTCAATAATTAAGAAAAGCAAACTGTGGAGAAAGGAAAGAATTTGACTTCCAGAGTTATTATAATATTGGGATATCCAATATTTCAACAACAAAATCACAAAGCATACATAGAAGAAGGTACGATCTATTCAAAGAAAAAAAAACAATTTGACAAAACTGTTCATGAGGAAGCCCAGACATGGGACTTACTAGACAAAAACTTCAAAACAACTCTTTTAAATATACTCAAAGAATAAAAGGCAACCAAGGACAAGAGCTAAAGGAAACCAAAGATATAACGTATTGTGCCCGGGCAATTGTGCCCCGTCCAGCGGGGCATGACAACGCGGCCCGAGGGGGAACCTATGAAGGACAAGAGACAGGAGACACGAAGAAATGGAGGCAAGACAGGATTCTGATCAAGCCTCAAAATTTTATTTCTGTTACAGCGGTATATATGCAGTAGGGACAAGGAGGGCAGGGCTGTCTGCTTGGCGGGGTATTTGTCAAAGGGTGATTGGTTGTAAGGTAAGTGGCAGCTCAGGATTGGTGGAGGATTCGCGGGCTCTAGCGGGCAGTCCAAGCAAGGGAGGGGTGGGCTATGTGTGGGAGATACTATTGAGTAACAAGTTATCTTTAACTTCAGGCCAGACTGCAAGGCTATCTCTC